>WFMF01000040.1:0-99713 GCA_011033025.1 Beroe forskalii | reverse complement strand
TTTTGAATCCCTGTAACTGGGGACATTTGATAGGGTTTACAATTTAACCTGATTACTAATGTCTTCTCAGTCTCAATGTATAAACTTGAGCTTCCATTTTCCAAGTAATCGCAATTATCAGCGAAAATGTCACTGGCAATAAGCTGATCCTTAAATTATTGCTATCTGCGTCTATCATAGATTGGTATCAACTATCAGAAAATTCCATTATTCAATAAAAGATAAGTCTTACCAATGCCATAGATAGCACAAATTGACAGGACAACTCAAATCCGCGAACGCATAGAATAAATTGCGCGCGGGAATCGAAACGCAAAGTACTAGCAGGCGGATCACGTACAGGTCACGTGATGTGACGTCACGAAAAAAAAACGCCCAGAGGCAAGGAAGACTGTCCATTTTCAAAAAACTTGATATCATCGTGATCAGCTCACTGAGATCTACAATCGAGTCAAAGAGCCTAAAAACTTTGAAAAAGGGCGCACCCTTTTGGCAGTGGTTTAGGGTGTCGTGCTTTCAATCGGAGGTTGGTGGTTCGATTCGGCCGTGCCTATCGTGCTAAGGGTGAGAACTCTCACCTGAGCAGCCACAGTGTGGCTGCGCAGCCACACTGTGGCTGCTCAGGTGAATTTCCCACCTTCTACAATAACTACAACCTATCAGGCCACAGTCCACACGGTTCACTCAGCCGAGCGCACAGGAAACTGTACGGGAGGGTTAAATGAGGAGCTGCTCATTGCAGCGAAGTCTCGGCTTCTCGGGCGAAGAAAGTATGGCAAAGCTTCATCCCCCCCCCTGAATCAAGGGGGGGATGAAGATTTTGGGTCAGATAAGGTATGTGGGGGGTTGCCCTTATTTCAATGATTCTGGGGGGACTTGGACAGAAGGGAGTGAAAAAATTAAGGATTGGGATCTGGCAGAAGCATTTCAAAATTTGAGATGGAAATCCTATATCCGGAAATATTTCTTCTCAGACCCCCTGGCTTCGGGCCTGCGCAACCCCCCCACTCTTTTGTAGGTCTTCCGAATCACTATACTTCAATTCCCGCCATTTCAAGTGATATCAACTTAACAAATGTGTTTCTATGTTTTAAATATATTGTGTTGACAATATCCCTGAGGCTTGGTTTATGCCCTGGTTCCATTACAATCGTCAATTTATAGCTTTATATATTCAAGGATTAATTGACCTCAAAATTGAACTTCTATTACCATTTCAGTCATTAGAAATATCATATGTTAAAACTCAAAATTGAATAAATTTCTTGTCTGACCTATGATGTCAGCCACATTTCATAGTTTACTTACTTTCATCTTGTCATTAGGTTTCTAGTTTCGGTTGACTCTTTTTGTAAACAATTCAATGGACATATCTTAGAAAATTTTCTAAGTTTTTGGTGGGGGGTATTGAATTTTGAAATTCAGGGTCAAAGCCCAAAGGGGGATTGAGGATTTTGAAAATTCAGGGGAGGTTTTGGCAAGGGAGAGTTGAAAATTCAGGGGAGATTGGACCCAGGATGAAGCTATGAGTATGGATTACACATCCTTAACCGTCACTGGCTTGACTACACTTGAATCCTTCGATTCCTGTCATTGGCTGTTACAGCTGTTGCAAATAGAAGTAAAACCATCCAAATAAAAAAAGAATCTAATTATTCATGAAAGTCAAATTAAAATTACAAACGTGGTTAAAACGAATTTAAAACCGTTGCCTGGTAAGTAAAAAAGGGCATAATTGGTATTGGTATTGAAAGTACTTTTCTGCATCGTTAGATTTATGTGCTAATAAATTGGTGTCGTTTACATCATCATTGGGAAAACGTCTTTGAAGACTTTTCTGACATATATGGAAAATGAAGTGATATTATCCGCTGAGAAAAGTTTCCTTATACAGTGAACCGCCTAATTTGTTTCACTCCAGTCGGTAATTAGAAAATTCAGATCAGTTCACTTTCGCTCAAATTGTGTTCGGGCGTGAAACTGTAAAAAAATTCATGGATTTTCGAGGGCCATATGAGAAATGCCAAGTTCAAGTCCATACTAAACCAAAATGAAACTCCAACATGAGGTATTAGAAGCCTTACCACTTCTAAGATGATTAATGATTAGTTATACATGGTGCACATTTTCATGTACTGAATTATAAGACTTGAAAATACATGATAATGATGAAAATAAGTTAATGAATTCTTATTATTCTAGATCATGTCATCAACCCACCGAATTTGAGGCTATTTCAAAATTCTATTGTTTTCTTTCGAATCAAAGGTATCGAAATATCCAAATGAAAGGTGCAGAGAGAATCCTGTACGGAGTCTCACGGTTACAAGTTCCTTCTGAAAGTTCAACGAGCCGTGACGACAAGGGCTTCAACGGCATTAGCCAGGTCAGGCATTTAGATTCTCATTTATCTCCACTTAAACTACGAGCTTTCTCGCGTTGGAAACTTTGTCAAAGAGCAAGTTCTGATAATTTGACAGTGGTGGGCTGTTTTTATAAAGGAGCAGCACTGGCTATTGAATTGTGACCCAGCCAGTTGCCTTGATTTTAAATCACGTGATATATTAAATTAACTAACTGAGTAGTTTATGGAAAGTGACTTTTTATACTCGTTTATTGCGAATGACGGAGCAGTTGTTATCAGAGAGCGAACTCCAGACATTCCCGACCCTGTTCATACAGCAGATTTGTTTCCTGATGAAGAGGTTCAAACCTTCACTGAACTGATCAACACAGCATATGAAGATATTGTTCATTGGAGAAAGAACCTTTTTGAAGTGCCAACATGCGCTGTGGGACGTCGATTTGTCAAAGAACTCGCTCTCTGGATTCAGCACTTCAACACGAGCACAAAATTCAGATCCATCGCTATCAAGACTTTCCTTGTACTACCAGCTCTTTTGCTTCAAAAACCCTCAGCCAAGAGCAAAAGTGCTGAGCACAAAACTCTTCTCAGTCGTCGTTTGGATCTCTGGGATAAGCGTGAAATCTCAGAGCTTCTACAGTCTGGGAAAAGTATACAGAAGCGTTTACTCTCCAGTACTAGGAATGAGAATGATGTAGCACGGACATTCGCCAATCTAATTTTTGAAGGACGGATTACAGCGGCAGTCCGTATGCTTAATCAAGAGGAAAATAAGGGTGTACTTCCTCTGTCAGAGGATACACTCAATGAGCTCAAGAAGAAGCACCCGACCCCTGCAGGTATTAGGGAGCACACACTTCTGAATGGACCAGTCAGAAGATTTGATTCTCAATACTTTGACGGAATCAACGGGAACATGATAGAGCGAGCAGCCAGGATGACAAGCGGTGCAGCTGGTCCCTCTACAACAGATGCCGATTTTTTCCAAAGAATCTTGGTACACAAAAACTTCAAAGGGAGTGGACAGGATCTCAGAGATGAGGTGGCAAAATTTGCTCAAAAACTCGCCAGTGAATATTTGGATCCTTCATCGTTGGACGCCTATGTGAATTGCCGCTTAATTCCATTGGACAAAAGTCCGGGAGTGAGGCCGATTGGCATTGGAGAGACGATAAGGAGGATAGTGGGCAAAGCTGTCGCGTGGTGTCTCAAAGTAGATATCCAGAACACAGCAGGACCTTTACAGGTGTGCACTGGTATCAAGTCAGGAGCAGAGGCAGCCATTCATTTCGTTCGAGAGCAGTTCGAGTCTGAGTCTGTGGATGCGTGTATAATGGTTGATGCGTCTAATGCATTTAACATTGTAAATCGACGTGTTATGTTACACAATCTTCAGCGTCAGTGCCCTGAATTCGCCCCCATTGCAATCAACATGTACCGCAGAATCAGCAGGCTCTTTGTCAGTGGTTCGGAGATAATTTCCCAGGAGGGTACTACCCAAGGAGATAATCTTGCGATGCACCTGTTTGCAATGGCAACCCTCCCCGTACTCCAATCTTTGGAAAATATCAATTCTGTTCGTCAAGTTTGGCTAGCTGATGATGCTACCGCTGTTGGAAATCTGAAAGGCCTGAAAACCTGGTGGGATGAAATTGTAAGAGAAGGTATTAAATATGGCTATCATGTAAATGCAGGAAAGTCTTGTTTGATACTAAAGGATTACAGTGACCACGAGAGAGCCTTATCTATTTTCCAGGAGAGTGGCATTAAGCTAAAGTTGACTGGTCAGCGTCATCTGGGTGCAGTCATCGGTTCCAAGGAATTCAAAGACGAGTATATGAGTAAACTTATTGATGACTGGAAAATAATGATAAAAAGTCTTTCTGACTTCGCTCAAACACAACCCCATGCGTCATACAGTGCATTTATTCTTGGAGTACGGCACAAAATGACGTATTTCATGAGGACGATGGAGGAACTCGGGGAGAAACTTACAGAGGTGGATAAAATAATTGATGAAAAACTTATTCCAGCTCTTTTTGGTTGTCCTGTTTCACCCTTGGAGCGAAAGATTTTATCAATGCCAGTGAGGTTCGGAGGTCTCGGTCTCCCAGTGTTGTCTCGATTAGCTAGAGAAGAGTACAAAGCTTCCTGTATTGTTACTAGGCCACTAATTGATGCGATGATGGGGACGGAGTCTTCAGACCAAGGCGTTCTGAAAAAAATGGTGGACGAGCGGAACAAAACACGAGAACAAGAGTATCAATCCATACTATCTGAGTGTGATACAAAATTAGCCAGAGCACTTGGACAAGCAAAAGAAAAAGGAAGTTCAAACTGGCTGACTGTCATTCCTCTCAGAAAGTATGGGTTTTCATTTACCAAAAGCGAGTTTCGGGACAGCTTGCTCCTACGTTATGGAAAAGACCTGCCAAGACTTCCCAAAACGTGTGCATGCGGTGCAGACATGACCATAAATCATGCTTTGAACTGTGCAAGAGGAGGATATGTCATCATCAGGCATAATGCCATTCGAGACTTTCTGGCTGAGAAACTTTCAGAGGTTTGCACAGATGTCCAGGTCGAGCCTCAGCTGCAACCACTTGGAGGAGAAGTGTTTTCTACGAACGTAGTCCTCACAGGTGAACAAGCTAGGCCTGACATAAGGGCAAGAGGTTTTTACAGAAGGGGACAGCAATCATTTTTTGATATCAAGATGCTGAATCCTAATTCTGACTCATATGCTGCACAACCCACAAGGAAAGTTTATGAGCAAGCAGAAAGAAGGAAGAGAGCATTATACAACGAGCGTATCCTGGAGGTCGAGCACGGTACATTTGCACCACTCATCTTCTCTGTAACTGGTGGTGCTGGCCCAGAAACTCAAGTATTTTTAAAAATACTATGCGATAAAATTAAATAAAAAAACAATCAAAGTTATCCATGTGTTGTAAATTTTATAAAATGTAAGCTTATCTTTTCTCATTCGAAAGTTGGTTTTGTTGTGTGTTCGGGGTACACGAGAGCAAGTAAGAAAATGGACACTGAATGTAGTGAAAGTGATTATGAATTTGGCTGCTTCGTATCGAAGATAATTTTTAAATGGATCCAATGGATCCGGATTTCGTGCATAATGCTTAAGAATTGTTTTCATTAAAATACTTATAAATGAGTTGTTTTTCAGTATTTGTTGATGTGAATATGTAATGATATATCATTTGAACAGTTTTCCCAAAAAAAAATTGTGACCCAGCCACCTTTTTTCTAGATTGTTTAGATGTGATTGCTATCGTTTTAAAGTGAAAGATGATTCTGGCAGCACTTATTCTTGTTGTTGCATCTACAATACAGTTCGACTCGCTGAACGCTCTATCTGTTTCTCTATCCCAAGGTTAGTCAATGCAGAATCAACTCATTTTGAGACGTCTCTCTATTCGTTCACTGATCAGTTCACTTAGATCAGGGCCGAGTTCTGCCCAGAACGTTATTAAATGCGCAAGCCGTGACACTTGTTGTGCTGCCAAAAAAATGCCTTAGGAGGTTAATTTATGGAGGTTGTATACCTCCTAAGGTTATATACCTTATTAAGAGAAATACAATAATTCCAGGGATCGAAATTTTTCAATATTTCCCATGTTAACGTATGATGATGACATCATATTGAAATTAACAGCGTTCGAAAATACCTATGGAGATTTCATCCGTAAAATTTTTTCTCATAAATGTCTCGTGAAGTGTAATAATTCAATACTTTCAGCGGATAGTGAAGAATGCCTGAGCTTCATCAACGCTCGACGACGACGCCATGAGGCAACACCCGATTTGGTTTGGAGTGAGGAACTTGCTGGAGTTGCTCAGGTAGGAAAATACCGGTAAACCGAAATACCGGTAAATCGGGTGTTTTCAGCCAACCGAAACCGTAACCGAATTTATTGAGAAATGGTATCCGTTGGTTAGCTATGCTCAGTTTCATAAAGTAGACTTCTATAAAAATTAGAATTTTTACAACAAGCCAATGTGATAATGTGATATTACTATTTAGTGCAATAGCACCGGCCGACCATTCTCGAAGAAACAAATCACTCCACAGAAACTAGCAGACAGATTTGCGGAACTGTATAATTGTTCAGGCAAAGTATGCCATGATACTTTTAGTGATTTCCTAAAAACAATTAAAGAAGGTACCGACCCCTGCTACGGGAATAATTTTCACTGGGCTCAAGACATTGTATTAACTCCATTGCCAACATCAATATGTGACACTGCTTCTGTCGAATGGTAAGTTTATATTGGAATATATCTTATCGGACATAGTTATCACGGACTTTTGTTTC
Organism: Beroe forskalii; assembly: GCA_011033025.1. Classification (NCBI taxonomy): domain Eukaryota; kingdom Metazoa; phylum Ctenophora; class Nuda; order Beroida; family Beroidae; genus Beroe; species Beroe forskalii. The sequence goes on along the minus strand of WFMF01000040.1, from coordinate 93,014 downwards.
ACGGATATTAATATTCGAAATTATTGGCACGATTTCCAATCTTCCCATTTTTTCCACGATTTCAATACTTGAATTGAAGATTTTTCAATATTTTTCGTTATTAATTATTAATACGATAAATTTCCGTATTGCAGGTACTATGTATGAAAAAGAATTATAATTCCTTTAAAGAGTTTATTATTTGTGCGTTGAAAGAGAAATTTTGCGTCTCTACCAAGACATTTTCAGAAAAAATACCAGACTTAATTTCACGGACCTGAACATCACGGTCATTAGTATCAAGGACAAAAATTTGACGGACATTAATTACTCACGCTGAGGTGCTCAGCGTGACTGTATGTCCGTGATAACTATGACTGATAAGGTATATTTCATTGCTACCTACTACTGTGTTTTCCCGTATGCAGTGCTTAATTTCTTTCCCTCGGAGCTTGATCTTGCACCCCGTTCTTATCAAAAAAAAACAAGGAGGAAAGAAATTAAGCACTGCATACGGGAAAATTGCGAAAATCCATATTATATTGATAAAATTAATCGCAATTCACAAATTATAATACCAAATAACAATATTAAAATGAAATAAGGTTCTTAAGCTTATACACAGTACTACAGTAACGATTTTGACTCCTTAGGTACAACCATGGGCTAGAAAACTACAAATACATATTCTCAAACATAAATAAGAATGTGAAGATCCGTAGGTTCACTCAGCTAGTCTGGAAGAAAACTGTTAGAGTTGGGTTTGGTTTCTCTACCACAGGAGGGCGACAGTACAAGTGAGTCTTTTGAAGTTCATCCAGATATCTGGTACTTTAAGTAGATTATAGTTTACATCTTTCTGCGAAAATTAGTTTTAATTTATGTAATGTCAGGGTGGTGTAAGGTCGGGGGATGTGATGTCAGGGAAGAGGTGTAAGGTCGTGGATGTGATGTCAGGGGGTATTAAGTCGGGGGATGTGATGTCAGGGGGGTGTAAAGTCGGGGGATGTGATGTCCGGGGGTTGTAAGGTCGGGGGATGTGATGTCAGGGGTGTTAGGTCGGGGATGTGATGTCAGGGGGTGTTAAGTCGGGGGATGTAATGTCAGGGGGGGGTGTAAAGACGGGGGATATGATGTCAGAGGGTGTAAGGTCGGAGGATGTGATGTCAGGGGGAGGTGTAATGTCGGAGGATGTAATGTCAGGGGGGAAGTGTAAGGTCGGGGGATGTGATGTCAGGGAGGTGTAAGGTCGGAGGATGTGATGTTAGGGGGGTATAAAGTCGGGGGATGTAATGTCAGGGGGGGTGTTTAGTCGGGGGATGTGATCTCAGGGGGGTGTTTAGTCGGGGGATGTGATGTCAGGGGGTGTAAAGTCGGGGGATGTGATGTCAGGGGGGGGGGGGTGTAAGGTCGGGGGATGTAATGTCAGGGGGGAAGTGTAATGTCGGAGGATGTAATGTCAGGGGGGAAGTGCGCGCCTACCATAAAAGTACAAAGGATCCTTTTGGTATATATACCTCTTCTTACATTTCACATTAATTATAATGTTTTAGAACCGCATCGGTCCTATTGTAGTATTTCTAATTCTGATTGGTTTCATTCAAATCTATCTTTATTTGATTATCTCCAATTAATTCTCCGAACCATTGATTTTCCAAAAATAGAAATAGAATATCAAGTCAAGTTACAACATGTAACGTCAGACTTCCCTGAAAGTAATTATGATTAAGAAAGTAATAAATTAGAAAGGAAAGAAAAAAATTAATTTGGACCCATGAAGAAAAGCCCACAAAGTTTAAAAGATAAAAACGAAATCCAAAGCCCTATGTCCGTGACATATGACCCAATTGGTTGAAAAACGCGCGTAATAGTGAAAGTGGCCAGTTAGCGCAGTGGTTTAGGGTGTCGTGCTTTCAATCGAGAGGTTGGTGGTTCGATTCCCGGCCGTGCCTATCGTGCTAAGGGTGAGAACTCTCACCTGAGCAGCCACAGTGTGGCTGCTTAGGTGATCCCTAGTGTGCTTAGGCCACAGTCCACACGGTTCACTCAGCCGAGCGCACAGGAAACTGTACGGGAGTGTTAAATGAGGAGCTGCTCATTGCAGCGAAGTCTCGGCTTCTCGGGCGAAGAAAGTATGGCATAGCTTCATCCCCCCCCCCTGAATCAAGGGGGGGATGAAGAGCCCAGTGGAATAATTTTAAAAAGTGGCTGGGAATCTGTAAATAAGAGTAAAAAGTGGCTTTTTCAGCTTGGGGTAAAGACCAGCTGGTTTTGACATGTTTTCACTAATATGACCGAAATTTTAAAAAATAAGTTCGATTGCTAGCTAGAGAAACAATAAAAACGTGCAACAATGTTTTTCATTGAATATGGTAATTATTTTAAAATGTTTATGATGGCTATTTAGATAGTTTTCACTAAAAAAGTTTGACCAAAGTCAAACACAAGGAAATATCGCGGCTGGTTTAGGAATGCGGTGGCTGGTTTGGGAATGCGGTGGCTGGTTTAGGAATATGATGGCTGGTTTGGGAATGCGGTGGGAATGCAGCTGCTGGATTCGGATTAGGCACCGGGAAAGGTCGATTATGGTATTTAGCTCTATGAATTTTATGATTTTGAGTTCATCAATTACAGAATGTGTCCAGAAAGGCTCATTTCGTTCGAATTTAAGCTTTTTTCGATTTCTTTTTTGGAAATTTGACTGGGAATTTAATTCCTAAATTCCCCATATTATTCCACTGGGATGAAGATTTTGGGTCAGATAAGGTATGTGGGGGGTTGCCCTAATTTCAATGATTCTGAAGGGACTTGGACAGAAGGGGGGAGTGAAAAATTAAGGGGGGATTGGGATCTGGCAGAAGAATTTCAAAATTTGAGATGGAAATCCTATATCCGCGAGAAATATTTCTTCTCAGACCCTCTGGCTTCTGGGGGCTGCGCCCCCAGACCCCCGCACTCTTTCTGTAGGTCTTCCGAATTATACCATACTTCAATTCCCTGCCATTTTCAAGTGATATCAACTTAACAAATGTGTTTCTATGTTTTTAATATATTGTGTTGACAATATCCCTGAGGCTTGGTTTTATGCCCTGGTTCCATTACAATCGTCAATTTATAGCTTTATATATTCAAGGATTAATTGACATCAAAATTGAACTTCTATTACCATTTCAGTCATTAGAAATATCATATGTTAAAACTCAAAATTGAATAAATTTCTTGTCTGACCTGCGATGTCAGCCACATTTCATAGTTTACTTACTTTCATCTTGTCATTAGGTTTCTAGTTTCGGTTGACTCTTTTGTAAACAATTCAATGGACATATCTTAGAAAAATTTTCTAAGTTTTTGGTGGGGGGTTGGTCGAATTTTTGAAATTCAGGGGTCGGGTGCCCAAAAGGGGGGGATTGAGGATTTTGAAAATTCAGGGGGGAGGTTTTGGCAAGGGGGGAGTTGAAAAATTCAGGGGGGATTGGACCCAGGATGAAGCTATGAGTATGGATTACACATCCTTAACCGTCACTGGCTTGACTACACTTGAATCCTTCGATTCCTGTCATTGGCTGTTACAGCTGTTGCAATAGAAGTAAAACCATCCAAATAAAAAAGAATCTAATTATTCATGAAAGTCAATTAAAATTACAAACGTGGTTAAAACGAATTCTGCACCGTTACCCTGTTAGTAAAAAGGAGCATAATGGGTATTGGTATTGAAAGTACTTTTCTGCATCGTTAGATTTATGTGCTAATAAATTGGTGTCGTTTACATCATCATTGGGAAAACGTTCCTTGAAGACTTTTCTGACATATATGGAAAATGAAGTGATATTATCCGCTGAGAAAAGTTTCCTTATACAGTGAACCGTCTACCGTGTTTCACTCCAGTCGGTAATTAGAAAATTCAGATCAGTTCACTTTCGCTCAAATTGTGTTCGGGCGCGAAACTGTAAAAAATTCATGGATTTTCGAGGGCCATGAGAAATGCCAAGTTCAAGTCCATACTAAACCAAATGAAACTCCAACATGAGGTACATTAGAAGCCTTACCACTTCTAAGGATGATTAATGATTAGTTATACATGGTGCACATTTTCATGTACTGAATTATAAGACTTGAAAATACATGATAATGATGAAAATAAGTTAATGAATTCTTATTATTCTAGATCATATCATCAACCCACCGAATTTGAGGCTATTTCAAAATTCTATTGTTTTTCTTTCGAATCAAAGGTATCGAAATATCCAAATGAAAGGTGCAGAGAGAATCCTGTACGGAGCCCTACGGTTACAAGTTCCTTCTGAAAGTTCAACGAGCCGTACGACAAGGGCTTCAACGGCATTAGCCAGGTCAGGTACGTAGATTCTCATTTATCTCCACTTAAACTGGCGACTTCTCTCGTGTTGGAAACTTTGTCAAAGAGCAAGTTCTGATAATTTGACAGTGGTGGGCTGTTTTTATAAAGGAGCAGCACTGGCTATTGAATTGTGACCCAGCCACCTTTTTTCTAGATTGTTTAGATGTGATTGCTATCGTTTTAAAGTGAAAGATGATTCTGGCAGCACTTATTCTTGTTGTTGCATCTACAATACAGTTCGACTCGCTGAACGCTCTATCTGTTTCTCTATCCCAAGGTTAGTCAACGCAGAATCAACTCATTTTGAGACGTCTCTCTATTCGTTCACTGATCAGTTCACTTAGATCAGGGCTGAGTTCTGCCCAGAACGTTATTAAATGCGCAAGCCGTGACACTTGTTGTGCTGTACCTCCTAAGGTTATATACCTTATTATTTTATTAAGAGAAATACAATAATTCCAGGGATCGAAATTTTTCAATATTTCCCATGTTAACGTATGATGATGACATCATATTGAAATTAACAGCGTTCGAAAATACTTATGGAGATTTCATCCGTAAAATTTTTTCTTATAAATGTCTCGTGAAGTGTAATAATTCAATACTTTCAGCGGATAATGACGAATGCCTGAGCTTCATCAACGCTAAACGACGACGCCATGAGGCAACACCCGATCTGGTTTGGAGTGAGGAACTTGCTGGAGTTGCTCAGGTAGGAAAATACCGGTAAACCGAAATACCGGTAAATCGGGTGTTTTCAGCCAACCGAAACCATAACCGAATTTATTGAGAAATGGTATCCGTTGGTTAGCTATGCTCAGTTTCATAAAGTAGACTTCTATAAAAATTAGAATTTTTACAACAAGCCAATGTGATAATGTGATATTACTATTTAGTGCAATAGCACCGCCCGACCATTCTCGAAGAAACAAATCACTCCACAGAAACTAGCAGACAGATTTGCGGAACTGTATAATTGTTCAGGCAAAGTATGCCATGATACTTTTAGGGATTTCCGACACACAATTAAAGAAGGTACCGACCCCTGCTACGGGAATAATGTTCACTGGGGTCAAACACTGTATTAACTCCATTGCCAACATCGAAATGTGACCTTGCTTCTGCCGTTTGGTAAGTTTATATTGGAATATATCTTATCGGACATAGTTATCACGGACTTTTGTTTCACGGATATTAATATTCGAAATTATTGGCACGATTTCCAATCTTCCCATTTTTTTCCACGATTTGAATACTTGAATTGAAGATTTTTCAATATTTTTCGTTATTAATTATTAATACGATAAATTTCCGTATTGCAGGTACTATGTATGAAAAAGAATTATAATTCCTTTAAAGAGTTTATTATTTGTGCGTTGAAAGAGAAATTTTGCGTCTCTACCAAGACATTTTCAGAGAAAATACCAGACTTAATTTCACGGACCTGAACATCACGGTCATTAGTATCAAGGACAAAAATTTGACGGACATTAATTACTCACGCTGAGGTGCTCAGCGTGACTGTATGTCCGTGATAACTATGACTGATAAGGTATATTTCATTGCTACCTACTACTGTATTTTCCCGTATGCAGTGCTTAATTTCTTTCCCTCGGAGCTTGACCTTGCACCCCGTTCTTATCAAAAAAACAAGGAGGAAAGAAATTAAGCACTGCATACGGGAAAATTGCGAAAATCCATATTATATTGATGAAATTAATCACCAAATAACAATATTAAAATGAAATAAGGTTCTTAAGCTTATACACAGTAATGATTTTGACTCCTTAGGTACGACCAAGGGCTAGAAAAGTACAAATACATATCCTCAAACATAAATAAGAATGTGGAGATCCGTCATTTCACTCAGCTAGTCTGGAAGAAAACTGTTAGAGTTGGGTTTGGTTTCTCTACCACAGGAGGGCGACAGTACTAGTGAGTCTTTTGAAGTTCATCCAGATATCTGGTACTTTAAGTAGATTATAGTTTACATCTTTCTGCGAAAATTAGTTTTAATTTATGTAATGTCAGGGTGGTGTAAGGTCGGGGGATGTGATGTCAGGGGGGGGGGGTGTAAAGACGGGGGATATGATGTCAGGGGGTGTAAGGTCGGAGGATGTGATGTCAGGGGGGTGTAAAGTCGGGGGATGTAATGTCAGGGGGTGTAAGGTCGGGGGATGTGATGTCAGGGGGTGTAAAGACGGGGGATGTGATGTCAGGGGGGTGTAAGGTCGGAGGATGTGATGTCAGGGGGGTGTAAAGTCGGAGGATGTAATGTCAGGGGGGGGGTGTAAAGACGGGGGATGTGATGTCAGGGGGTGTAAGGTCGGAGGATGTGATGTCAGGGGGAGGTGTAATGTCGGAGGATGTAATGTCAGGGGGGAAGTGTAAGGTCGTGGATGTGATGTCAGGGGGGTATTAAGTCGGGGGATGTGATGTCAGGGAGGTGTAAAGTCGGGGGATGTGATGTCAGGGGGTGTAAAGTCGGAGAATGTGATGTCAGGGGGTGTAAAGTCGGAGAATTTGATGTCAGGGGGTGTAAAGTCGGGGGATGTGATGTCCGTCAGGGGGTGTAAGGTCGGGGATGTGATGTCAGGGGTGTTAGGTCGGGGATGTGATGTCAGGGGGTGTAAAGTCGGGGGATGGGGGGGTGTAAGGTCGGGGGATGTGATGTCAGGGGGTATAAAGTCGGGGGGATGTAATGTCAGGGGTATGTGGATGTCGGGGGATGTGATGTCAGGGGGGTGTAAAGTCGGAGGATGTGATGTCAGGGGGGTGTAAAGTCGGAGGATGTGATGTCAGGGGGTGTAATGTCGGAGGATGTAATGTCAGGGGGGAAGTGTAATGTCGGAGGATGTAATGTCAGGGGGGAAGTGTAATGTCGGAGGATGTAATGTCAGGGGGGAAGTGTAAGGTCGGGGGATGTGATGTCAGGGGGTGTAAAGTCGGAGGATGTGATGTCAGGGGGGTTTTTAGTCGGAGGATGTGATGTCAGGGGGGTGTAAAGTCGGGGGATGTGATGTCAGGGGGATGTAAAGTCGGAGGATGTGATGTCAGGGGGGGTGTAAAGTCGGGGGATGTGTAAGGTTGGAGGATGTCTGGAGATCGAGTGTCCCTTTACCGGTAAAACTAGTTCGGATATGCACGGTGTGGCAGTCATTAATTTACTTAAATTACTAACGTACCTTCTGTCTAATCACTCTTATCTTATTCATACCCTCTCCATCAGCGCACCCTTCGAACCCCATGCCTGGTTTCAAAGCCTCATTCTTCGTCGCCACGTTCAGTCCCAAGGGCAACACCTACTTAATAGGGCAAGAGAACATGGAAGAGGTCTGGAGGGCAAATGTGCGTCCGGTAAAGGGCGACGGAGCGGAGACACTCATAGATGAAAATGATTACTCTGCAAATGTGACCACCCTTATACCTCAAAGTTAGTCGAGAGTTAAAGCCAATAAAACCTTGTGGAAATATTGCAGTCAATTTCTATTGAAATTGAGTTTCGAGAATAGCAGACGGGACGTTAAACAGCCTGATATCCGAAACCAACAAAAATCATCAGATTATAGCGATCTGAAGTACCTTAGTACATGAAATTAAGAACTCCGAAAATTAAGAACGCACATTATTAGGCAGCACCAAATTAAGCATTTTTCATATCAATTTTTGACGTTACACCAAATAAAGCATTTTTTGCGGACTGAGTACTTAATTTTCTCCTTACTTAATTTCATGTACTAAGGTATTATGTTTGGGGGATGAAGCCCAAAAAACCCCGAAAAACCCAAAAGAAACCTAGCCTTAGTCAATAATCGGAAAAGTAGGGTTGGGCTTGGTTTTTTGCAGCTTCATCCCCCTCATGTTTCCAGAGGATAAAGACGCCTGCCTGAGCTCCATAAACGATTTCCGACGCCTTCACATGGCAACTCCCGTTTTGGAATGGAACGACGATCTAGCTGCAGCTGCTCAGGTATCATAACGAAATAAATATGGGATATACTGTATAGTTATTGTGCAAGCAAAAGATAAGCTCTATCTCCTTCTGGCAAAATTTCGAGTTTTGAACGCCATTTTTGCTCCAAGGTCTCACATGGGCAGTATAGGATCTAGAGACTCAATACTTCCTCCATTTAGGCCTCAGATGACTAAAATGTGAATTTTCAATGTTGCCATGATTGTCCCAAAAACGGCCAAAACTAGTGATTTTTGATTTTTAGTCGGTCTGAAACTAAGATGAGAAGTACGTTAGAAACCGGGCAACAAGTACGTACTAGTACAGATCATTTGAAAAGTACGTACCCGTACCGGTTATACAATTCAATAATTTTTTCCTTCCCTTTTTGCCTTACAAAAAGGCATTGAAGAGGGTTGGCTACATGGAGTTAAACTGGTTGGGGACTTCTGCCCGGGCTCCTCTCTAAAATCAACTTGATAACTCACGATACCATAGTGTAGTGTCACTTTATAGTGCGCCCCCTATATAGTGTCACTATATATTTCTGATGGAGGGAATAACTCCAGCTTTTTACCCGCAAAGTAAATAACCAGGCATGCCATCACAGCAAAGGGCAGAACACCTCGCAGAAATCAACACCCACAGTAAAAAAGTTTTGGAGCCAGACGATGCCTACACTCTTTGCATGGGAGAAAACATCTACCGAAACGTGATCTCGTTTAAATTAGAACCGTGTGCTCAAGCTGTCTCACAATGGTTAGTTGGAAGATCTGCTTCGTGGTTTTATTGTAGATTTAAGTTCATCCGCTTCACAATCATCTTGTAATTTTTGGCAACTTTACCGGGTCTGAGGTAGATTTTCAGGTTTTTGTTGTTTCTGATAATGGAAAACGCAAGATACCAGTAGATTTCTACCCCATGAAAAAATTTTGTCCCTAGCCGAAGTTATCAATTTTCAAATCTCGAGTTCGCGTGTTATTACAGTATGCGCGGCGCGCATACTGCCGAAAATCAACTATAAAATCTATCTTCTGCTACAAATTTTGAAAAAAAACCTTGAAACTTGGTAGTTCTGTTCTAGGGCATAAAACTCAAATTTTTATCGAGCCCATTTTTGAAAGTGAAAATATCGACTTGGGAATTTTGAAAACCACTATTTTTGACGATTTTTGTGACAGAAGCCAACTATGAAAATTCCTATTTTCATTTCTGCTAGACCTTAATCACAAATCGGCTCGTTCCAAAGTTGAGTTACATGTCCTAGAACATAACTGCCAAGTTTCGAGGGTTTTCTCCCAAAAATTGTAGAAGACAGATTTTAGAGTTGCTTTCCTGCAAATCTCGTTAGAAGTTCACACGTGCAGTATAAATACAGGCAAACTTACTCGCGATTTGAAAAAATTTTAACTTTGGAACATGGAATGAAAGCCTACTGGTAGCTGGCGTTCTGCTCTATCAGAAACAACAAAAACTGAAAATTGACCTCAGACCCCCTCCCCCTGACCCCCTTAATCTTTGAAATGTATAGATTTAAACACGAAATTGAAGTAGATTCCATTTCTATTTTCATGAGAGTAGGACCTAAATGGAAATTGAAGAAGATTCTAGGCATATTTTCATAAGAGAAGGATCTAAATAGAAATAAGAGAAGAAAAAAAGAAGAATTTGAATGAGAATTTCATCGATATATTATATTGACTAGTCGGTTCCCGTCCTACGGATGGCGAATGATGGCAGCCGCATGAGCTAACGGCCACATGTCCCTTTGACAGTGATTTGACCGTGCGAGTTTAGAGGGGAAATTTGAAACTTTAATTTCTGCGAAAAAAGCTTCCCACGCCCCAACGGTAACCCAATATTGCCGACAATATTCTAAAAACCTTAACTCATCATAAGCAACTCCACAGCGAAGGAATTTTGAAACAATTCGAAAATCTATTTTTTGCGAAAAAGGGCGTGGCCTCCCACGCCCCTTAGGGTAACCCAATAATTCAAGTGGACAAAATTCTCAAAACTTTTATTCATCATAAGCAACTTGATGGCGAAGGAATTTTGAAAAATTCGAAAGTTTAATTTTGCGAAAAAAGGGCGTGGCCTCCCACGCTCCTCAGATGACCCAATAATTCGGACAAAATTCTCAAAATTGTTATTCATCATAAGCAACTTGATGGCGAAAGAATTTTGAAAAAATTCGAAAATCTAATTTTTTGCGAAAAAAGGGCGTGGCCTCCCACGCCCCTTAGGGTGACCCAATAATTCGGACAAAATTCTCAAAACTTTTATTCATCATAAGCAACTCAATGGCGAAGGAATTTTGAAAAAATTCGAAAGTTTAATTTTTGCGAAAAAAAAGGGCGTGGCCCCCCACGCCCCTCATGGCCGAAAAATTTTTTCAATATTTTTCTGATTTATTATAAAGTTTTTGCAACACGATGCAAAAAGAATTTCAGTACCTACTTGAATTCTGTATCGTTACCCAACCATATATATATATATATATATATTAACAACACGCATTATATATAGTAAGATTCGATCATAACAATATTACAAAAGGTATTAACTTATTAACTATCAATATCATTAACTCACGTTTCCAGGTACAACGGAATCAAAACCTACAACTTCACCTCTAATCAAAACTTTACATCTAACCAAAACTTCACATCTAACCAAAACTTCACATCTAACCAAAACTTGGAAAACCCCAACTGGCAAAACAGTACCCGTTGGTTTACTCAACTTGTATGGCAGGATTCTGTTAGAGTCGGCTTTGGAATGGCAACCTTCAACGATATGTAATAAAAGTTCTAGTTACGAATTTCATGTTTTTCATGTATATCAGATTTGAATCAGATAAGCTAAAAAGCCTGCAAGTTCAAGTGTTTCTCAGGCCCTATTGTGTTTCAACTCGTCTCCTGCTACAATGCAATAATTTCCGATATAAGGCTTTTCGATTAATTCATTAATCTACCGCTATGAGCCGAATTATAGTTAAATGGTGTTGTATCCGTCTTACATTCACTCATTGTCAGAAAGGGCAGGGTGAATATCTACGTCGTTGCCAAGTTCAGCCCAAAAGGCAATAAGGGGCCCTTCTTCGAGAATGTACATCCAAGAAGGGACAGTTACAGTGGATCATCGAATCGAGTTGATTTCTTGTATATTTTCTGCTTTATTCTCTTAGTGATTTATCTTACTTTTAAGGGTCGTATGTGCTCCGATTTTTAACAAATTGTGAAGTAAATAGTATAATAAGTTTGAGAACCTTACTATACCGGACCTAAAACTTCATGGACATTAATATTCACACTTTATCTGCCTCTTCAAGTTTTCATAAAAGATTCGAAATTTTCGGCTCCACTTTTCTATTTTTCTTCCACGATTTGAATACCAATATTTTTCGTTGATTTATGATAAATTTCCATATAATATCGCAGTCTATATACATGAAAAAAGTATAATTATCGGAAGAGTCTTATTATTTGAATGTTTGAAGCGATCAAGTCAGAAAATTTGTGACAATGATATCCTAGAAATTTTAAGGAGGAATAACAGACTTAATTTTCACGCCGATCTCAGAAATGGCGAAATCTCTGTTACATTTTCTCATCCATCTTGGATGGCTGGCTATTATATATCTCACTCGGGCTAGCGCCCTCGAGGGATATATTTTCACTAGCAGGCCCGTTGGGCCTGCAAATACACAGCTCACTCGGCGCTGCTACGCAGCACCTCGTTTGCTAACACTACCATTGATTGAATACTTTTTACCGCATCAAAAAATTACAATCAGATCGAAAGTTACGAAGCAACGTACTAAAAACAGCATAAAACAGAAAGGCCCATTGGGTCCCCTAGATAATACAGAACCAAATAATAAGCTCAGAAAAGTATTATGAAGGAGCAAAAATTAACATTATTCGTGGGTTAATTTTAGTAATGCTGGACCGGGCAAGTTTTGATTATTATAATTTGCTCTTGTATGATGTTAAATCTGAAAATTAAAACCGAGTATCGTACTCATACTGAAAATGGAATAAAGCATAGATTGACGCCAGGAGCAGTCTTATAAATTCGCAATGTGCTTTGCCGAAATTCGATTCAATTTTATTTTGGTCAATCTTAAATTGCTCTAAATTCACATATTCCGTTACCATCAACACTAATTTAAACATCAGCATTAATTTAAATCGACCGACGCCTGCCACAGATGCACTCGGAAATAGTCTCCACGATGCCAGCCATACCCGTTCTCTATCTTCAAACCTTGAATTTCAAATGAAAATAGTAAACAGGCCGTTCTTTCAAAAGCTACAATGCAGCAGTCAACAACGTATCAGAAAGCACTCGCATAGAACTGATCATAATCTGCACGTGCAGAATACCTGTATCCATAGCAACGGCGCAACTCAGCCCAGCTTAGCCTTCCTTTCTCTTGATATTTTCTTGGCAAGGTCAAATTTAATTGTATACGGCGGCACAGACAAACATAATTCACGTGCGCTTACGAAATTATAAGTAAGACTAGCAGGCCCGTTAGGCCTGCTATTACATAGCTCACTCAGCACTGCTATGCTGCGTCTCGTTCGCAATTTTCAACCAATGCACTTCAAATTCATAAAAAACTTTTTACCGCATCGAAAAATTCGAATCAGAACCAAAGTTGTTCAGTGGAGTAGCGTAACAAAATCGACAAAGCAAGAAATGAAATTCACACACTTCTCATATTACCATAGCAACGCAAGCATTTCCCACTATCTACACGTGCATGCCGACACAAACCCATACACACATCGACACAGTGCCCATACACACGGTTTTCCCATTCTAATCTATGATGCCGACACAATGACCCATACACACGCCGACACAATAATCCACACACACGCCGACACAAAATCCATACACACTTACCAAATTATAATTAAAGATATCGCATGCGCGTGCGATATGAATTCAGCCCTAGAGTATGAAATTCAGCCCTAGAGGCTGCAGGGATATGTATTATATATCAAAGGACCAATGGGTAAGCCGACACGCAGGCGATAATAATAGCAGTCGATAACAATATTTCAATGCTCTCACCTTCATTTCAGGAGATATCTGTTACGATGTGCCAGATGTGTCATCTTCATTCTCCACCGTTGTATCTTAACTTCAAACTCATCAGTTTTGATTAGGGAACCACATTTCATGACATTCTAGAACCTGTAACATTTTGATGAATTCAAAGATTGTATAATGAAAAGTAATAACTTAATGATTAAAAGTACATATTATTCCAAAATATGGAATTTCATCTAAAACATTGCAGAGTTAATGCGGTTGAGTCGTGAAAAGACTCCCGTCTTCCGATGATAATTAAGAGAATATCGTTCACAAATTAATATAAAAAAGGTGTAAACTTAAAACGAGCATAACCTTTTCGCGTGTTATCTCACAATTAAATAATTATTACGAACTTGAATAATACTTACAAACTCAAATAATTATTACAAACTTCCCTAAAAGAATTAAATCGAGGATTGTGACAATTGTACTCATCAAGGTTATGTGACCAAAAACATAAACTTATCGGTACAAATTTTTTAAAAAACGGTACATAGGGGCGATATAGTTTCGTGAGGTGAATTGACGTGAGGCAAATTTTGAAGAAGTGATTGCCGTGAGGTGAATTGCGATGCGGGGAAGTGTCTTAAGATGAATTGCGATGCGGGGAAGTTTCGTAAGATGAATTGCGATGCGGGGAAGTTTCGTAAGATGAATTGCGATGCGGGGAAGTGTCTTAAGATGAATTGCGATGCGGGGAAGTTTCGTAAGATGAATTGCGATGCGGGGAAGTTTCGTGAGGTGATTGTCGTGAGGGTTTCGTGGTTAGGTGTAAAAAGGAAAGACTGTTCCCCATGATCGCGCGCAACTGTCCAAGAGAAACATACTATACGCCGCGTAAGAGAAATAGGCGGTCCAGCGACATCAACTCACTACATCATGACAAGATAATGACGTCATCCTACCCGCCCTTTTTCTCGTGCACGGGCTACAACAGAGTTACAACACTAGGTTGTAGGGTTGTCACCTAACAGTGTACTTCGTTACGACAGGGCTCTGGTCACAAACGTAAACCTGAATAATTCAACAGGAATTAAAAAGAAATTGCACACGAAACAGGACTTAAAACAGGAACTTAACAGGAATTGAACATGTATTAAACAGGACTTAAAACAGGAACTTAACAGGAATTGAACATGTATTAAACAGGACTTAAAACATGGACCTGCATACAGGAATGAAAATATAGAAGCACTCACCGTTGCGACCCCTCCTGAGGTCCTGACTCCAGATAACCAGTTGATCTTGTGACCATGGAGAAGCTTAAAGGTGCACGATTCTTCGGATACCGCGCTGTCTCTGAAAAGCAGAAATTCAGAATAACAAAAACATCGAACCGTGTAATCGTTGGCCGAATTTTATAACTTTTCTAATGTTAATAAGTAACAACTTTTCAGTGGTTTTATTAATAACTTCAGAAGCACTAAACGCCGTGCACGAGAAATAGGCGGGTAGGATGACGTCATTATCATAGCTCAATGAAGTGAGTTGATGACGATGAACCGCCTATTTCTCTTACTTGGCGTATAAGACTCACAGCTGAGACGTTCCGTTGGAGGCCCCTCCTTCAAGAGAAGAAATGTGGACAAAGCCGTCATTCCCACCCGATACCACTGTAGCAGGGTCTACCAGACATACGCAACCTGAAACAGAGTTACCATGGTAACTTACCATGGTAAGTTACCATGGTTACTTTCCATGGTGACTTACCATGGTAACTTTCCATGGTAACTTTCCTGCACCATGGTAATTTACCATGGTAACTTTTCTATCTATCACACTATAATCAGTGTTAAGGATAGGAAGGTTACCATGGTGCAACTTTCCGTCCTTCACAGTCAGCTGTAGACGATAATCACACGATTTTCGAAAGCTTCTGATGATAACATTCTCGCTTAAACTTCTAAGTCTTGTTTTTCTGCTAGTACTTAATGATTCTAAATCAGAGCAGAAAACGCAAGGGAATGAAACATTATCCGTTTCCATTAGCACCAAAATGGATGGGGCATAATGAAAAAAAGCAAATAGAAGGAGTATTGCCAATCTGTGTGATTTAAGATTTTTGAGGGCGTAATTTCCATAGAGTAGTTAGTGCCCACCAAAATGGATGTTTATTTTTATTGAACTATGAATTCAAAAAAAACATGATTTAATATAGGGAAGGACAATGTATAATTTGTTGTGTATCCTATTTGTGATTTTAAATAAAAAAAATAAAAACATATAGAAACAAAGGAATTGTTCATGTCACTTCTAATAATCCATAACACCATGCCACTTATTTCACCTGTTCCAGCTCCGTGTTGGGGTAGAGATCTGAAAGGGGTGTAGCCGACCTTTCTGGAACCCAGCCTCCAAACTTTAACAGCACCGCTCCCGTAGCCTGCCACCATGTACCTGATGGTTTGTGAAGAAAATACATATTATCCGTATTTAGTCATGCGACGCGCGTAGAACTTCCAAATATGGTCATGTGTCATTTATCAGGAATGGGTGATGGGTCCTAGAAGTGTTTATGAGATCCTGTGGCGGCTAACAAGTCCAGTAATTAAGATCACGCATTAAAGAATTGATGCAGATCTCACCTAGAGGACCAGTGGGTAGCCACACTGTTAACGAAGGGTGGATTAATCACGTGGACTCCATCCTGTTGAGCTGTCTCTGTTAACGTTTTAAGGGGTCGTGTTTTGTAGAGGTCCCGGTGGTGGATCTTACAATCCATCCCTCCTGTTACTATCTCTGCTGTACGGGACGGTACCTGTCATATCACATTGTTACCATAGTACCATGACACTGTTACCATGACACTGTTACCATAACACTGTTTATGACACTGTTCCATGACACTGGCTAACACTGTCATGACAGTTAATTAAGATGACACTGTTAATGACATGACACTGTTACCATGACACTGTTAACGAAGGGTGGATTAATCACGTGGACTCCATCCTGTTGAGCTGTTACCATGACACTGTTTTGAGGGGTCGTGTTTTGTAGAGGTCCCGATGATGGATCTTACAATCCATCCCTCCTGTTACAATCTCTGCTGTACGGGAGGGTACCTGTCATGTAACACTGGGTAAGCCGACACGCAGGCGATAATAATAGCAGTCGATAACAATATTTCAATGCTCTCACCTTCGATGCGGGGAAGTGTCGTAAGATGAATTGCGATGCGGGGAAGTTTCGTAAGGTGAATTGCGATGCGGGGAAGTTTCGTGAGGTGATTGTCGTGAGGGTTTCGTGGTTAGGTGTAAAAAGGAAAGACTGTTCCCCATGATCGCGCGCAACTGTCCAAGAGAAACATTCTATACGCTCCTCCACTCCTCCTTCGCTGCTTCGCGCGTGGGAAACCTACTTTTAAGGTGTATAAAAATTTAAAAAAATAATAGCCCCCGGACTCCGGCCCCTTCCACTAAGGGAGGGGGACCTCCCTTACATCTTTCCTATTTAAAGTCCACGTTCTGACCGCATGTTAACCACGGAAAACCACCTCAACTCGCCACAAGGACGAGGAGCGCATGGCTATTTTAATTATTTATCTAAAATTGAAACGTGCGTCATAAAATCTAATCGTGCGTCAGAAAATTGATACGTACAAAATTTCGTGGAACGTGAAATTTTACGACGAAATTGGCTCCTCTCTCTCTCTCCCTCCCTCCACCCCTCCAAGTTTCTGTTGCGTAGGTATTCCGTCTGTAGAAGGTGCGTAGGTATTCTGTCAGAAGGTTGTCCGTAGGGCGTAGAGTAGGTATTCCGTCTGTAGAAGGTGTGTAGGTAGAAGGTATGAAGAAGGTATGAAGACATATTGCGAATGAGATACTTTGCCTGGATGAACCCCCCATATATACTAGCATTGACGAGATACGTAACATGATGTGGACTGATAAAGTGCGGTTATGCGAGAACTTGTTGCATGATGTTTGGAGCAGTGTGGTTATGGGAGAACCTAATCCATGTTGTGAGATAGCACGAGATCCACCGCAGTGTGACGAGATACCATTATCACTCTCTGGATCTCATTATCACTCTCATTATCACTCTACCGCAGTGTGACTATGCTACCATGTTACGCTATGATAATGACGTCATCCTACCCGCCTATATTTCTCGTATTTTCATAAGTGAAGGATCTAAATAGAAATAAGAGAAGAAAAAAAGAAGAATTTGAATGAGAATTTCATCGATATATTATATTGATTCGATCATAACGTAATATTACAAAAGGTATTAACTTATTAACTATCAATATCATTAACTCATCGTAAGACTTAATTTTCACGCCGATCTCAGAAATGGCGAAATCTCTGTTACATTTTCTCATCCATCTTGGATGGCTGGCTATTATATGGTGACTTACCATGGTAACTTTCCATGGTAACTTTCCTGCACCATGGTAATTTACCATGGTAACTTTTCTATCTATCACACTATAATCAGTGTTAAGGATAGGAAGGTTACCATGGTGCAACTTTCCGTCCTTCACAGTCAGCTGTAGACGATAATCACACGATTTTCGAAAGCTTCTGATGATAACATTCTCGCTTAGTTTTAAGGTTTAAACTTCTACCTCTTGTTTTTCTGCTAGTACTAAGTGAGTCTATATCAGAGCAGAAAACGTAAGGGAATGAAACATTATCCGTTTCCATTAGCACCAAAATGGATGACGCACAATTAAAAAAAAAACAAATAGAAGGAGTATTGCCATACAGAAACAAAGGAATTGTTCATGTCACTTCTAATAATCCATAACACCATGCCACTTATTTCACCTGTTCCAGCTCCGTGTTGGGGTAGAGATCTGAAAGGGGTGTAGCCGACCTTTCTGGAACCCAGCCTCCAAACTTTAACTGCACCACTCCCGTAGCCTGCCACCATGTACCTGATGGTAACTTTGTGGAGAAAATACATATTATCCGTATTTAGTCATGCGACGCGCTTAGAACTTCCAAATATGGTCATGTGTCATTTATCAGGAATGGGTGTTGGGTCCTAGAAGTGTTTATGAGATCCTGTGGCGGCTAACAAGTCCAGTAATTAAGATCACGCGTTAAAGAATTGATGCAGATCTCACCTAGAGGACCAGTGGGTAGCCACACTGTTAACGAAGGGTGGATTAATCACGTGGACTCCATCCTGTTGAGCTGTCTCTGTTAACGTTTTAAGGGGTCGTGTTTTGTAGAGGTCCCGGTGGTGGATCTTACAATCCATCCCTCCTGTTACTATCTCTGCTGTACGGGAGGGTACCTGTCATGTAAACTGTTAATATCATGACACTGTTACCATGACAGGTTACCATAGTATCATGACACTGTTACCATGACACTGTTACCATGACACTGTTACCATGACAGGTTACCATAGTATCATGACACTGTTACCATGACACTGTTACCATGACACTGTTACCATGACAGGTTACCATAGTATCATGACACTGTTACCATGACACTGTTACCATGACACTGTTACCATAACACTGTTACCATGACACTGTTGTAACCATTACACTGTTACCATAGAACCATGACACTGTTACCATAGAACCAAGACACTGTTACCATGAAACTGTTGTTACCACGACATTGTTACCATGACACTGTTACCATGACACTGTTACCATGACACTGTTACCATGACCATGTACCTATTAGCAATGACCTGTATCTGCGGGAACTGTCCCTGAGTAGATTCCGTCTTGAGGGTTTGTGTTAGGTATGAAAAGGAAAACATATTCCCCAGGATCCGGCACCTTCCTAAGGATAAACTCCTATAAATCACTCTCGCATGTTAACGAAACCTACTTAATGCATAAAGATTGAAAATTAATTACTCTGCTTCCCCTTCTAAAAATCGGCTGAAATTAAAGTCAATTCTGACGAAAAGTAACCAATGGCCTCCTCCCAACCAGGCTTTTGTTTATTTAAAAAGAAAGGATAATATTCTGTCGAAATTTGTGGGAAATTGAAGGTAGAGAAATTGTTCCCCTCCTTCCCCCATTGTTAAGTTTTAATCGGTTTTTGAGAGGTCCTAGGGTATTTTACAATCCATCCCCTTTAAATTTGCCAAAGGGATATTCATAAACTTTAAATATCATGACACTTTTACCAGAAGGTACCCCCAAAACACTGTTACCATAACGTTTCCAAGTGATCCCCCAGATCGGGGGAAAAACTGTCCAAAAAAAACTACTATCCCTCCACTCCCCCTTTCTTTTCTGGGAAAACCCCTTTAAGGGAAAAAAAAATTTAAAAAAAACCCCCGACCGGCCCTTCCACAAAGGGGGGGCCCTTTTAATTTTCCTTTTAAAGTTCTGCCCCGCATGAACAGGAAAACACCTCAACTCCCACAAGGACGAGGAGCGGCTTTTTAATTATTTTCAAAATTAAACGGGGTCAAAAAAATCTAATCGTGGTCAGAAAATTGATACAAAATTTGTGGAACGAAATTTTCGACAAATTTGGTCTCTCCTCCCCTCCCCCCCAAAGTTTTTTTGGGGTATTTTGAAAGGTATTTCTCAAAAGGGTTTTTGGGGGGTAGAAGGTTTTGGAAAAGGGTTAAAAGAATTTAAAATTTGAATGAATACTTTGCCTGGATGCCCCCCATAAAACTAGCATTAATACGCATGATGGGGACTGAAAAGGAAAGGGGGAACTTGTTCTGATGTTTGGAGCAGTGTGGTTTGGGGGAACCCAATCCATGTTTTGGGGAAAGTTTTAGTCCAACCGCAGTGGAATACCTTTTCACTTTTTTTCCATTATCACTCTTATTATCCCTACCCCTGTATTGCTACCCTGTTACGCTATGATAAGACGTCATCCCACTTTTTTCCTATTTTCAAAATGAAAAGGGTCAAAAAAAAAGAAAAAAAAAAAAGAAAAAAGAAAACTAAAATATTATATTATTTGATCATAACGAAAAAATTTCAAAAAGAAAAAAAAATTATTAACTATAAAATTTATTAACTACGTAAAATTTTTAAATTTTCCCCCGAAAAAAGGAAATTTTGTTACATTTTCTCATCCATTTTTTGGCTATTATTTGGGGACTTAACCTTCCCAAAGGGGCTTTTCCCGCACCTGGTAATTTTTCCTGGTAACTTTTCATATTATCACATAACCGGGGTTGGGGTAGGGGAAAGGGTTTCCCTGGTGCAACTTTCCCAAAAAAGCTGTAGGACATAATCACACATTTTCGAAAATTTCCCGATGAAACATTTTCGCTTAGTTTTAAAATTTAAACTTCTACCTCTTGTTTTTTTGCCAGTACCAAGTGAGGCCCATATCGGGAAAAAAGTGGGGAAAAAACTCTTTCCAAAAGCAAAATGGATACGCACAATTAAAAAAAAAAAAAGGAAGCCTTAAAGGAAAAAAAGGTTTTCATTTACTTTAATAATCCATAACCTTTTATTATTTTCACCTGTTTTAGCCCGTTTTGGAAGAAAATCTGAAAGGGGTTCTTGGGGCCCCGGGGCCCCCAAACTTTTAATCACCGCCCCTAAAATTTTGAGGTCTGGGAAAAGCCTTTGTATTTAGTCCGGAACGCTTAGAACTTCCCAAAAAAATTCATGTGTCATTTTCAGGGAAATTTTGGTCCAAAAGTTTTAAAATTTGGCGGCTAAGGGCCCGTAATTTTAAAATCACCGGGTTTAAAATTTAGTCTCACCCCAGAACCCGTGGTTAACTGTTAAACAGGTTGGGTTGTCCCCGGACCCATCCCTTTAGCTGTCTTTTGTTTAATTTTAAAAGGGGTTTTGGGTTTGAGGGGAATGTTAAATCCCCCCCATTTTAATTTCATGAAGGGGTTTCCCTAGTATCATGCCCTAAGTTACCATGAAAAACTGTTAAGGGCACAAAATTCCCTGAATTTTTAAATAAAGGTTCCATGAAGTTATAAAACTTTACCCCTGAAATTTTAATTTCCATGACAAATATCAAACACTGTTTTCCCCGAAATTTAATTTACACTTTAAAATTTTTCCCGTTTATGACACTGTTGTAACCATTACACTGTTACCATAGAACCATGACACTGTTACCATAGAACCAAGACACTGTTACCATGAAACTGTTGTTACCACGACATTGTTACCATGACACTGTTACCATGACACTGTTACCATGACACTGTTACCATGACACTGTTACCATGACACTGTTACCATGACACTGTTACCATGACACTGTTACCATGACACTGTTACCATATGACACTGTTACCATGACACTGTTACCATGACACTGTTACCATGACACTGTTACCATGACACTGTTACCATGACACTGTTACCGTGACACTGTTACCATGACACTGTTACCATGACACTGTTACCATGACACTGTTACCATGACACTGTTATCATGACACTGTTACCATGACACTGTTACCATGACACTGTTACCATGACACTGTTACCATGACACTGTTACCTTAGAACCATGACACTGTTACCATGACACTAGACTTACCCATTTTCCCAGCAACCCACTGACTTACCCATCGATTTACCACTTACCCACTGACTTAGTGACTTACCCATTGAGCTGTTGCACAGATGTTATCGTGGCACTGGTGCTTACTGACGAGTTTCCCTCCGTTCTTCTTGATATCAACACAGCACACCACCCCGTCATCGTCACACGATATCTGAACACAAGGAAATGTTCTGAAACAAGAATATCTCAACACAAGGTAATGTTCTGAAACAAGAATATCTGTAAACACAAGAACATCTTTTAAAACAAGAACACTAATTGTAAACTCAAGGAAATTTTCTAAAACAAAAACACTTGTAAACAGAAGGAATTGTTTCAAACCGAGAAGACATTTAAACGGAAGGGAATGTTCTAAAACAAGAAGACTTGTAAACACAAGGACATGTTCTAAAACAAGAACACTTCTGAACACAAGGAAATAATTCAAACCAAGAATATCTTTAAAAACAAGGAAATGTTTCAAAACAAGAACACTTGTAAACGGAAGGAAATGTCTCAAACCGAGAACACTTGTAAACACAAGGAAATGTTTGAAACCAATGACACTTCTTGCCTACGATAATTCTTATCACAAAGTACGTACAATTCCTAAATTAGCAACAGGGACCCATTTTCATATGTTTGTCATGACAACCACATTGCGGTCACCATAACAATCTAAAGACTACCATGACAAAAGAACTCTTACCAGGTATTGCCCCTTTTCATCTACAGCTACCTCGTTTATCTCGTCTTCGTGGTCCATGTACACGTCGTACACTTCTGGAAAACAGTGAAAGTAAAAACTAAATTTTTATTCTCTTTATATCAATATCTGAATGATATTAACCACACAGGAATGAGACAAGCACTATTTCTTGCCTTGATATTAAATTGTACAATTATTGATTTTATTGATTCCACCTGCTACTCAACCGACACTCTTAGCTCTCGATAACAGCAAAAATTTACCGTTCGCGCGTCAACTTTCTATATATCATGAATCCTAGTATCGAAAGTACACCAAAATTGCGCAACTTTATCGATCCCTCCGTCAATCGAGAGATCTACACACAATGCCCTCGCATAGTTCGGACGCCTATATACGTACCACTCAGCTGCCTCTTGTCGTAGACATAGATCACATCATCCGCAGCGGCGTAGAATCGGGCAGTTTCCCTCGGGTTTACTGCCACACAGTTAACAGGGTCACGTGAGGAGGTACTGTGGGTAGAACACGTGTTAGGTGCTGTGGGTAGAACACGTGTTAGGTGCTGTGGATAGAACACGTGTTAGGTGCTGTGGAAAGAACACATACAGTTAGGTGCTGTGGATAGAACACGTGTTAAGATGTTAGGTGCTGTGGATAGAACACGTGTTAGGTGCTGTGGATAGAACACGTGTTAGGTGCTGTGGATAGAACACATGTTAGGTGCTGTGGATAGAACACGTGTTAGGTGCTGTGGATAGAACACGTGTTAGGTGCTGTGGATAGAACACGTGTTAGGTACTGTGAAAAGAACACGTGTTAGGTGCTGTGGATAGAACACGTGTTAGGTGCTGTGGAAAGAACACGTGTTAGGTGCTGTGGATAGAACACGTGTTAGGTGCTGTGGAAAGAACACGTGTTAGGTGCTGTGGATAGAACACGTGTTAGGTGCTGTGGAAAGAACACGTGTTAGGTGCTGTGGATAAAACACGTGTTAGGTGCTGTGGATAGAACACGTGTTAGGTGCTGTGGATAGAACACGTGTTAGGTACTGTGGATAGAACACGTGTTAGGTGCTGTGGATAGAACACGTGTTAGGTACTGTGGATAGAACACGTGTTAGGTGCTGTGGAAAGAACACGTGTTAGGTGCTGTGGATAGAACACATGTTAGGTGCTGTGGATAGAACACGTGTTAGGTGCTGTGGATAGAACACGTGTTAGGTGCTGTGGATAGAACACGTGTTAGGTGCTGTGGATAGAACACGTGTTAGGTGCTGTGGATAGAACACGTGTTAGGTGCTGTGGATAGAACACGTGTTAGGTGCTGTGGAAAGAACACATGTTAAGATGTTAGGTGCTGTGGATAGAACACATGTTAGGTACTGTGGAAAGAGCACATAATGTTACGAAGATGAGGTTATTTTAATCCAAAACATGATATGACGGGTTTTAAAGGATGGTTAATGGGTTATCTGATGGTTATCAATGGGTTAGGTATTTACTTCACGGCCTCTTCAAAATCAACACAGTTTCCCCAACCCATAAAGTATTTATTTTCTCATCAAATACCAAACAATTCCTACCGCATGCTATGTGTCCCTGTTTGTACTTTGTTTCTTCGAAAAATAGAAAATAAGGGTCGGTAAAACCGTTCTTACCTTACGTGCCATATCACGTGGTATCGCGTCTTACCTTTCTGAGAGGTCTCGTGCGAGGTCACGTGGTATCGCGTCACGTGACACAGCGAGGTGCTGGATTTCCACGGAATCAATGGCGGAGAAGAGCGATATGCTGCCGTCCTCCGACCCTGCGGAAGAGAGGTTAGTAATCAATTTTGCGCAAGCTGTATAGAGCTTATGACGAATTTTGTAGGGTCCTGTGTTCCTGATTGGTACTTTTAAAAGTCATTATTAAGTTAAGTAGTATATTGTGGTTCATATCTCCCCCAGTCCCCCATCTTATCCTCCTAATTAGCCGACTAGTCTGACCTAATAAGCTGACTGTCGCGCGGTGCCTGGCCGACGTCTGGGTCATAATATAATGACCCAGCTCATTAGATTATGTTTAATTGAATACAAATTTCATTGTTAGATTCTTAATTGGAGACAATGGGGTGTTGAATGGAGGGATCTTTTTGATATAAAAGGCACATATTGCTCAGTTTACTCTTAAATCGTTTCAACTTAGCTCTTCATATTTGCTAGTATTTGACTCGCAATGATGCACCGTTTCAATTGCAACTTGGTTGGTGCCTTTCAGAAGACTAGAAATTTCTTGCTCTCGATTCTCGAAGCATGATACATGGACAACCTGGTGCAGTGGGATCAGAAACTCTGATTTGGATCAAGGAGGAGACTCGGAGGTTTGCAGCTAACCTTGACAGATGGTTTCACGACCTTGAGCAGCACCCGTTCACGCTGGCCGATATCCCTCTTTCCCGTTCCCAGAAGAAAGTCACACGGTTGGAGGTTTGCCTGCGGCTTTAAAGGATCTCTTCATATTCAGGGACCTCAAGAGATTCCGCAGAAATCCTGCCGAGGAACAACTGCCCTTACTACGGCGCTGCATTCCGCAGCTCTACAACCTGGTGGAGATTCAGAATAGTTGAGAAGTGATATCGGGGATTCAACAAAGAGGAGCTTCGACACGGAGATGCCCATCCTACTTCCTGCAACAGACCTTGACCATAATCACTATACAGGCGAGGTGTTGGGGTATGCTCATCCTGGGTGCAACATGGAACGTCAGACTCCTAAGAGCATCCCCATCTTCTTCCACAACCTCCGGGGGTATGACTCTCATCTCCTCATTGAGGCCCTTGCGAGGCGAGATGTTAAGGGACTGAGAGTTATACCCAAGAGCATGGAGAACTATGCTGCTATAAAGTTCCGTTTTATAGACAGCTAGGCCCATCTGCCTTCATCAATGGACACTCTTGTGAAGAACCTAAAATCATCGGGTTCTCCTGCCTTTACTCATGTCAGGAACATCACCACCGAGTACGGATTCGACCCTGCAAAGCTATCTCTCCTCCTCCGCAAGGGAGTCTACCCCTACACTTACTTCCCCGGCCAGGATGGAAGAGACGCAGTTCCCACCTAGGTCGGCATTCTACAACGATCTGTCAGAGGAAGAGTGCAGTGAGGAGGGCTACAGCTCTGAAGTATCTGGTATTGTATTGGTAAAGGTATTCTCCCCTCGCTAGCCACACCCTCATTTTTCCCACCACCACCACCATCACCTTTCACCCTCACCCCCCGTCGCCTCGGCGACCAGAGGCAGGCACAGTCCCACTCCGGGACTATCCTCTTGCGGACCTTCGGGTCCGGCCTCTCATTTGATGATGATGCACAGAACGTGTGGAAGCTCTACTTCGGGATGGAGACGTTACAGAACAACCACAACTTCAAAGAAGAGGTTGTCAGCCCCAGCGTGTGAAGATACCCGTCTATAGAGAGGAGCTAACCCATGCCCTGAGATGGAGAAACATCTACTATAATACATCTACATCAGTCATCAGTACAACAACTTCAAGATGATCTGTGACATCTGTTACGAAAACGAATAACCCATTACTGTTATCCAGTTCTCTATCTACTTCTACATCGACAATCTACATCAGCAACACATCGGATGATCTGCGACATCTGCTACTGTCAGATTGCCACCCCCTGCCACATCTACGATCGCCGGGAGTGCTGCCACCAGTTCTGCTTCCAGTGCATCAAGGGGAGGTTCCTGACGCACTCCACTTGTCCAGTCTGCAGAGAGGAGCTGACTCACGCCCTGAGGTGGAAGGTGGGAGAGTGGGGTGCTAACGAGTTTGCTATACCCACACAGCAGAACCGACAGACAACGCCCAACAGAGATGAGTGCCCTCCTACCCCAGTAAAGAGGAAATATGAAGAGACACCCTCCAGACCGAGAGAGGACGTGGAAAACTCCAGACGACACAGAGTACCCCTTGCTAACCTCTTCAACCCTACCAGAAGGAAGCTTTTCAGCAAGGAGGTGAGATTTAATTCGTTATTTCAATGAGGTTTTTAAGTGACTCAGATTTGTAAAAAGTAAAACCGGATCAAGATGATCATATTGCATTTAAAAAAAAGAAACCGATCAATTTTATGATATTAATTTTCAATTAATCCAACTAATTTTACTTTCAGGAAGCAGAGCAGCCACCGACATCCGCACCCCCGCTATCCCCTGGAGCCCCAGTGGTGGAGCTTTGCCCTCCAGATCATTGGATGTGGAATGTTGGCTACACACAGTGAAAGAGAGAATTTGAAAGGACTCAATTATTTAACACCGAATCTCATGTCACTTCGTGCCTAAATGCTTTTAAATAGTAGATTTGAGGCGATATGACTGATGATTTGTGATTTTAAATAATAGCGGTTGTCAATTGGATCATGAATATGAAATTGTTACTTTATATTGGGTGGAATTGAACTTCATTCTTTCATTTTGATTGCTACAGTATTTAACCTGTTTTCATGAAAATACTGTTGTGAGAGTTTTTATCTTTTTATCCGGCAAAAATTGTTTTATTTCTATACAGGGTCTGTCAATCTGCATGTCAATTGCATTAATGTCTTATAAGCGAGCTTTATACCCCAGAGCACTAATCAATGTCCAGCTAAAGGACAGCTTGATTCGGCTTGATAACAGTACCCGAATCCCGATCTTCAGTCGTTGATAACACATACAGGAACTGGTCGAATCAAGCCGAATCAAGCTGTCCTTTAGTTGGACATTGGTTAATGCTATGGGGTATAAAACTCGCTTATAAGACAAAAATAACACTTTTGGTTATATCTTTTAAATACTAACGCCCGTTATTCTGATCTCAGGTATTTAATGTCTACTTTGGATTTCTACTGATTCTACCTTTCCTTTTATATCCAAGAGTTTCACTGATTCAAGATTCAATAAGATGGCGACGAGTAAACTCATTGAGGAGCTGAGTCCGAGCAACCCACAAGAGGTGGAAGAATGGCTAGAAAGATTTGAGAGCATGGTGGAAGTTAATTCAGTTTACCTTAATGCTGCCACTGATGAACTCAAGGCTACGCGGAAGAAGGATTTGTTGCTGAGTGTTATCGGACCTGAAGGCTACAAACTATTGAAAGCCTATGCTGCACCAGTTTCACCGAGAACCATGACATTTGCTGCTTTGAAAACTCTGATAGATACGAACTTGTGCCCTAAACCTTCGGCGATATCTGAGGCCTACAAACTGTCTCAGATAAAGCAAGAAACCTCAGAGAACATGTCTATGTTCATGTCCAGAGTTAAAATGGCTGCTTCTCGATGTGAGTTTGGTGGTTCGTATGACAGGATGGTTCGTGATCGTTTTATTTGTGGACTTAAATCTGAGAAGCTCAGAGCACATTTGATTGATAACACAAATATCAATACTTCTGCGGATGCATTGAAGAAGGCCATAGAGAGAGAAAACTCGGAAACAGCTGCCCATGGAATGAACGTTAATCTTGTGAAACAGGGACACAAATTTGTCAAGAAGGGGAATTCTAGCTCTGATCAGGGAAAGTTCAAATCCCAGAAGTTCTCCTCTAACCCGGACAAAACGTGTTCTAAGTGTACATTGAAGGGACATACTTCAGATAACTGCTACACCAAGTGTAAGTATTGTTTTAAGAGGGGACACATCAAGAAGAATTGTCACAAGCTACAGTCGAAGAACACACGTGTTAACAACGTGGAGTGTGACAATGGCGAGTATGGTGATGTCGAGTATGGTGCTGTGGATCCCATGTATGTTCCTGACATGCCGTTGGCTGAACAACCCCACACATACGATTATACTTTTCATGTGGGATTAGTTGAAGAGGAAGTGAACCCTACAAGTACAACCCGGTATGTTTCTAGTGTAACCAAATCAATGTTGCCATGTGATCAGAAATCACATTTGATTCCAGTTAATAATAATTCTAAAATTGATTCAAATTCTTTAATTCCTAGTGTAGAATTCCCGTTTGTTGCTATAAACCATATTGCTCGTTCTGTTAATAATGAGTATTCTGTTAAAGTTATGGTTAATGGGAAATATCTGACTATGGAGTTAGATACGGGGTCAGAGGTGACCTGTATTAGTAGGAAGGAATTCGATAAGTTAAATCTAACTGGGTGCACATTGAATAAGTGTAATCGGCAACTTGTAGTGGCTAATGGCCAAACTGTTAATACCATAATGAATACCTCAGTTTTTGTACGTTATAAAGATATCCAACACCGGCTTACTCTTAGAGTGGTTGAGGCTGAGTTTCCAACTCTTTTGGGCCGGGACTGGATTGAAGTGTTGTTTGGTAAGGACTGGTTTGAGCGTGTCGTCACAGTCAAACATGTGGAGACATTTGAGAAGGTGCGTCAGAACCTAGTTGAAGAACTCAAACTTAGTCCAATTTTTCAACCTGGAGTGGGCAGGGTTGAAAAACACATTGCTTGCTTAGACCTCAAAGAAGACTTCAGACCCAAGTTTTGTAAGGCACGTCCAGTGGCTTATTCAGAGAAGGCTGAGATAGGTGCAGAGCTTGACCGTCTAGTTAAGGTTGGCTACTACCAGCAGGTAGATTCGTCAGAGTGGGGTTCCCCCATAGTTGCGGTCAGAAAGGCAGACAAGTCAATCAGACTGTGTGGAGATTATAAGCGCACCTTAAACCCAAACTTGGACATGAAAGTGTATCCTCTACCCACTGTTGAAGATTGTTTTGTTGAGATGAGAGGAGGTCAACATTTTAGCAAGATCGACATAAAGCAAGCTTACAATAGTTTACCATTGAGAGAACAAGACCAGATGCTAGCTACTATAAACACACACCAAGGATTGTACAAGCCTCTAGTACTGCCCTACGGGATCAACTCTTCGAGTGGTATATTTCAGTCAGTGATTGATGAGGAGTTGAAAGGACTGAAGCATGTGACCTGTAGAGTGGATGATATCCTTGTGACTGGAGAGGACGTTGAGGGCCACATCAAGACACTGAAGGAGGTGGTGAGACGGCTTGAGAAGTGTGGGTTTAAATGTCGCTGGGATAAGTCTGTGTTTCTGGTTGAGAAAGTGGTGTATCTAGGATACGAGATAAGCCGAGAAGGAGTGAGACCTTTCAGAGACAAGGTTGAGACACTGAGCAAGGCGGAATACCCCAAGAACTTGGATGAGTTAGTGTCATTCTTGGGAGCAGTGCAATACTACAGTCGGTTCTTGAAGGATTTGGCTACTCTGCTGGAACCATTGAATCGTCTGAGAACATCAAAGTGGATGTTTGGTGAAGAAGAAAAGACGTGTTTTGACGAGCTAAAGAAGAGATTGGTGTCTAATGATGTTCTCATCTTCTACGATCCTTCATTGCCTGTACGTATTGACTGTGATGCGAGCTCATATGGTCTGGGTGCTGTACTCTCACATGTTGACAAGAACGGAGTTGATCGTCCGATTGAATTCATATCCAGGAAACTGACTGACACAGAACGCCGTTACAGTCAGATTGATCGTGAGGCTCTTAGCATAGTATGGTCTGTTCGGAGATTCCACAAGTACGTCTATGCTCGATCATTCGAACTACTTACGGATCATGAGCCGTTGCAGTATCTGTTCAGCAGTAACCGTGGAATTCCTGAAATGGGTTCAAGCAGGGTTCAGAGATGGGCTGTTACCCTATCAGCATACCAGTTCACAATCAAGTACCGATCAACTAAGAAACATGGGAATGCAGACGTCTGTTCCAGATTTCCGTTACCTGTGACCCGTGATGAGTGTTCTGAAGAGCTTGAGGATCGCCCTTCATCCGTCTTAGCCGTGAATCTGTCTGCTGACAAACCCTTGTTGGATGCAGATTTGATAGCCCAGTGTACTAAGAAGGATCCGCTACTATCTCGTGTACTGTTCTTTGTTCGTGAAGGATGGCCGGAGAGAGATCGACCTCACTGTGTACCGGAAAAAGTGACACATGCTGAAGGTCAGAAGAGATCTCTGCCGAGTGTGGAGCCAAGGAAGGCGAAGCATTCGGATGACTTGAAGACAACAAAATCAGTTTCAGTTGAAGATGGTACGAGATATTCAGCGTTCTACAGTCGGAGGATGGAACTCTCTGTTGAAAGTGGCTGTGTGCTATGGGGCCACCGAGTTATCATTCCTGATTCGTTGAGGCCAGCAGTCCTGAGAGTGTTGCACTGTACTCACATGGGTATGTGTTCGATGAAGAGACTCGCAAGGAACTACGTTTGGTGGCCGAAGTTGGATGCTGATATTGAGGCCATGGTAAAGCTGTGTGAAATCTGTCAGAAAAACCAAAGGATGCCTGCCCAAGCTGTTCCACACCCGTGGACCAGACCTACCAACCCCTGGGAGCGTATTCATATCGACTATGCTGGACCGTTTTTGAGTGTCATGTGGTTGATAGTTGTGGATAGTTACTCGAAGTGGATCGAAGTTGAGAAGATGGGTAATAGCACGACAGCTGAGCATACGATTAAGAAGTTGAGTGTCATGTTCAGAACGTTTGGTTTGCCTAAGATTCTGGTAAGCGATAACGCTAGGCAGCTAGTTAAGTCCCATGAATTTCAAGGCTATTGCAAACGCAATGGTATCATCCATATACCCATTCCATGCTACCACCCAGCCTCTAACGGACAAGCTGAATCAGTCGTGGGTCGGTTCAAAACCGCTATGAAGAAAATGTGTGCTTCGAACTCAAACATTGATGAAAACATCAATCAATGGCTGCTGACATACCACAATACTCCGAACTCAGTTACTGGAACGGAACCCTCCGTGTTGATGATGGGAAGGAGACTGCGCTCACAGCTGAGTCTCATCAACCCTCTGAGTTCAGCTACACCGGGAGTCAAGGAAACTATGGATAGATTGACCAGTGAAAAGACTCTGAGACGTTTTGCTGTTGGTGATCAGATCCTGTACCGTGATGTTCTTGGAAAGAAATGGCTGAATGGGACCGTGAAAGAGACTTCTGACAAAGTCTATGTGATTGAAGGGGAGAATGGGAGCACAGTCAAAAAGCACATTGACCATATAGTTGCGTGTACCAGTGCACCTCAGTCTGAGCTTGGCACTGAGAGTGGGGGCGTGGCTAATACCACAAAGGGAGTAAGTCAACCGTTGGATAGCACTAATACCCAGCCGAATATTGAGTCTAGTACTGTACCAGTTGCATTAGATAAACCTACCACTACTACTGAGGTAATTAGTTCTGATATTCCAGGTACCAGTATTCCAGCACCCATAGTTACACGGCCTAGGCGTGAGTGTAAAGCACCGGATCGGTTGAATTACAAAACTTTAGGTGGTTAACCAAATATGTCTTACCAAAGTGTTAACATGAACTGTGTGTTGACCAAGTACGTTAACGAGAGTTAACAAATCTTTTAACATTTTAACCGTTTTTACCATTTATCAGAAATCAAATTTTTATGCGTGAGATAACTTGACTTATTTGTAAACTTTCATAATGTTCAGATTTATGCTGTAATTGTCGTTTCCTATTGTCGTTTAACCTTTTATTAAATTGCTGATAACGATTTTCATGATGTTAATTTTAATGATTTACTGCGATATTTAATCGAATTTATTGATAAGCTGTGATTTTGGCAGTTAATTTGTGACACGAAATGGCAATATGACGGCAGGCGCGGATCGCCGAATGGAAATTTAGCATAGTGCTAAGTTTGCCACCAGCATTTGCTGGATGTTTTTGCGCGCGCGCGGCGCGATGCAGCGCGAACTGGATCAGCTCCTTGCCGTATATTGACAGTTCGTTGGTCTTTTTGAGCGTGTACAACTTTTGAGAGAAGAGAGGGGGATGTTATATCTTTTAAATACTAACGCCCGTTATTCTGATCTCAGGTATTTAATGTCTACTTTGGATTTCTACTGATTCTACCTTTCCTTTTATATCCAAGAGTTTCACTGATTCAAGATTCAATATCAAACAATAAAGAACGATAACAAAGAATAACGATGCTGAGACACGCGACGGTGGTTTCTTTGTATCTTTTCCAGTATTGATTTTCCTCCTCAGTGCTACTCAGGGAAATTATTGGCGTGATATTGATAAACAACTTCTCACATCACGTGCCAGTCCCGCAGACAAGTAGACAAAAATAAGGGTAGAATCCGGTAGAAATATGGAAAGTTTCCGGTAGCTCTTCAAACTGGTGTTTGAGATTTCACGTGACTCAACGTCGTAAGATTTGTAGGACTTATTTCAATCAACCAGAACTCCAGGATTATCTCTCTTTCGCCTTACTATTTGCAGCACCTTTTATTTGCTTATTTGCAACCTTTTGATTCTGGTTCCTCATTTTAGTTTCTCTTCGCTCTACCCTGGATAACTCTGAAAAACTAAGAAACAGACCTAATGAACGTCTCCTTCAACAACTACACTGAGTATGACATCCACAACCAGGCTGTCCGCTACTGCTTGATCTCCTACGAGATCTTTACCATGCTTTCCTCCTTCCTAGGGGATTCAATCATCCTAGTTGCATCCATAAAATATGATGCCTTCAAGCTTCACAAAGCCATTGTCACCATCATGCAGCACATGGCAGTGTGTGATCTCATCATCTCATGTTACAGTTGTCTCTATCTTGTTACTCTGATCTCAGAACGGAATAATCTGGGATCCTTCTTCTGTTATTTTCAGAGTTATTTGCCATACTACTACTACCCAGTTAGCTTCTACTTTACAGTTGCCTTAACCACCATCAAGCTCCTCATAGTCCAGTACCCGATGCATGCTCGTCTCTGGACTAAATCCAAAGCTCATATCGTCTGTGGAATCATCTGGATTTGTTCCCTAGCAGTACCTATTTTCTTCATTGTTATTGATAAAGATGACGTGCAATTTGATCATATAATGTACTTGTGCATCTATGGCTTTTCAGCGGACGCTTGGAAAATCTGGCGACCAGTTTTAAGCATCTTCGCAACAGTGGTACCAAACATCGTTGTAATAGTAACCACTACATGGCTCATAGTGATTGCCGTGAGAGCAACAAATCGAATAGGCAACAGGGTTAAATGGCAAGGTCTGATGGCAGTCATTGCAACAGCTGTGGTTTACTGTCTGTCTGTGCTTCCAGCAGGGCTGGCACACATACTTGGGCCGTTCATCCAGGATCTAAAGCTCTACGCTCAATTCCGTAATGTAGCCAATGCCATCCTAAGCATCAACGTAATGGCTAACTTCTTTATCTACAGCCTGACAGTGCACAGTTTCAGGGAGTTTCTAAGGCAAAGAGCTGCACTTATTAGGGGAGCAATCTGTGGGATAAAAGCAGGAGGAGATACTAGGATATCTGGTGTGATGGAACACCCGACCACTTCTACAGCAGGGGAGAAAACAACGTCTACAACTGCGGTGGAGAACGCTGTGTCAACTGCCGGAGAACAGAGATCTGAAACTCAAGTTTGATAAAGACTGAAGCCTTTTGTTTTACGTTTTGTTTACCAAATAATGGTGGTAAGGGGAAGGCCCCCAAACGTGGGCCGCCCAAACCCTCCACGGACACGTCGGGGTCCTTTAAGGGCCAAAAGACGTCCGTGGAGGGCGAAGGCAAGGGAGGGAAGGGAGGCAACTCCCAACCCTCCCACCCACGTCACCCCTCCGCGACACCTGAACCGGCCCCGACCGTCGTCAAGATAACTCGCGACGACGGTAAGGAGCCGGACAGGGAGGATGTGGTCGCGCTGCGCCGTCTGCTTCTCGAAGCATTCTTTGCGCAGCAGGCCTCGTCCTCAGCCGCGGAGGGACCATGCCCCGGATCGACAGCCTCGTGCTTCGTGAAGGGGCGGTGGAGGCCCAGGTTTCGGGTGAGGGCCCCCGGAGATTCCTCGAGAGGGCTCTGGAGGGGGAGCCATTACCGCACCGCCAACCACGGCGAGGAGATCCGAATGGTGATCCAAGTCGGGGAGGCGGAGTGGGGCTTCCTCCGGAGGACTTCATGAGGACTCTGGTGGGTCCTCTGAGCCTGAACCCGGGCCTTCCTGCGGATGGGGTGAGGTACCTGTCGCGGGCGCGGGTACCCGGGGAGCACTAGGGGCACGTACTTCATCGCGGTGACCCGGGAGGCGTTCGAGTTCATTCAGGAACACGGCTTCTCCCTGGCCTCCGTGGTGGGGTGCGTGCGTCTCGAACTGACCAGGAGGCATTAGCCTCCTGCCAGTTGGGGTGCGGGGGGCCACGAGTGGGGAGCCTTCTGGCGACCCGAGCCCCCCCGCGCCCCAATCGGGGTCATGACCATCAGTGACCCCGCTCCCGGGCAGCCCCATCACGGGACAGGTGCCTCGACCTCACGGTCCCGTCCCCGGCCTGGCAACAGGATCAGGAGACGACCCCCCAACACCCGCAGACCTCCACCACCTCACACCTGCAAAGGTAACTCTTGTTTGAATTCTTTGGGATTTGTACAAATTAATTTGAACAAGCAACGGCAGGCCACCAAAGATCTGGGAACCTATATCCGCGATATAGATAAACCAATGATATTGGTACAAGAGCCACATGTCAACGGAAAAGGCGTTATCTCTAAGGGGTCATACTGTCTTCGGGCCGCGGCCTGTAAGTCTCGGGAGACACCAATTAGAGCAAGCATCTTTTCCACTCATCCATGGAACGACAAGTTTGGTTTAAAGAGTCCATTACAACCGCGGACTGCGCAGTCGTGCAGACTAAGGTGGATGGAGTCGAAACACTAATTGCGTCATGTTACATGGATGGAACCGATACACAATGCCCATCGCCGGACTTCAAGAAAGTCGTTGAGTACGCGAAGAAGCATAGTATCGCACTGATCATCGGAACTGACTCCAACGCTCATAACACGGCATGGAATAGCAGGATAGGTGATCAAAAGCGCAAGGAACGAGGGAACAAACTTCGAGTACATCTTGCCAATGACCTGTTTATTGAGAATGCGGGGTCAACGCCCACCTTTGACAACGGCCGCTGGAGCAACTCTATTGACCTCACGATCACGAACAAGGCCGGACACAGTCTCGTAGCCGGCTGGTTTGTGGACGTTAAGGATCGGGTAGAGCACTCCTCGGATCACCGTTTCATCGCATTCAAATCAACAGGGTCAACCCTTCTCGCCAGACAGAACTTCAGAGATATCTCAAAAACTAATTGGGAAAACTTTGAATCTGATCTGAACCTCCTGATGTCCTCCAAAGCCGATGTGTTCAGGAATATCGACTCCGTCGAGAAAATGGACACCGCGGCATCTGAACTCTCTTCGTCCATTCTTAGTGCCTTCAACTCGGCGACTGAACTGACATACGTGTCAGCGAAGATTAAACCACTTCCGTGGGATACGCCAGAGGTGAGGGAAGCTAGAGGACATGAGGGCAAAGATAAGGAGAAGACACCGGAAAATACCTCGGGATTCGGAACTTGATACTATCAGGAAAGAGGCCCGTAAGAGGTATGAAAAACTGCGGGACAATACTTGGACCGCAAAATACAGGGAATTCTGTGCGAATTTGGAATCTAAATCCGAATCCAAAAGGATATCCTGTCTCATAAAGGACAACAAGGACACTAAGTTATGTGCGGTTAAGAATAAGGATGGTCTCCTCACAGAGACGCCATCCGAAACTTTGGACCGCATGACTGAAGTGCACTTTGATCTCCTTTCACCGGCCAACCCCAACCCTCCGAGCACCGCTGCGGGAGTGGACATCGAAGATCGGTGGAGTCTGGATCACATATTCTCTGAGAATAGGGTGAAACGGGCACTACAAGAATTCGATCCACTCTCAGCGGCTTGAGGGCCGGACGGGTACGCCCAATCATGCTTCAAAAAGGATGGGGAGCATTGGGGGTGCTTTCACGAGCATCGCTAAGGCTAGCTACCGGATGGGGTATACTCCTGCAATATGGAGGGACTCCTCTAGTATCTTTCTCCCGAAACCTGGGAAGGATGATTATACCAATCCTAAATCCTTTAGGACAATCACTCTGTCACCCGTCATTCTGAAATGGATGGAGAGGGGTGATATTGTAGCACATGGAAGCAGACCTGAGAGTTTATGAGCGCTCTAAGCAAGAAACAATTTGGTTTCAAGCGAGGAAGCTCGACAACAGCTGCGAGATCCATAAGCTAGTCAGGAAACTCGAGATGGCCATCCTCAACAAAGGGATGGCGCTCGGGACTTTCCTTTGACATAGAAGGCGTTCGACAATGTGTCGTTCGACTCAATTGATAAGGCCCTAACCAAGAACTGTAGCTCGGCAGGCGTGAATAGATGGATCATGTCAATGATTCGGTCTAGGCGCACCACGGTGGAGCTGCAGGGCAAGGAAAAGGTCATATCCATTTTACGAGGATGCCCGCAGGGGGGATTCTATCCCATTCCTATGGAACCTTGTAATAAACGATCTACTTGAGTTCACCAGGACAAAATCGTGCGACCTCCAGGGTTTGCCGACGATATTTCCTGGTCTCAGTAGTAACTGCGCCCAAACCAACTGGTAACTACCGCCAAGGTTTTGACTCGGATACCCTTCGGGAGGTAACCCAAAGAAGCCTAAACAGTATCAACCAGTGGTGTAGGGCAAATGGTCAAAGCTATCTCAGCTGAAGACCCACTGCGTCATGTTTACGAATAGGAGAACTGGTCATTCAGTAAGCCTCTGAAAGTAGACGACGTCGAAATCGAAGTGAGAACTTCCACTAAGTTTCTAGGAATCACCCTAGACTCAAAGCTGACGTGGAATAATCACATCGAAAACTGTGTGCAAGAAAGCCAAATCTATCCTAATGCAGTGCAGGAAAGCGGTTGGTCCCACCTGGGGCCTGAAACCGATCACCATGCGCTGATTTACGAGGTTATGGTTCGACCAATACTCACGTATGGTTCGACGATATGGATCAGCGGCACACAAAAACGCACAACCAGCAGCTGCTAAAGGGAGTTCAGAGGTTGGCAAACGTACTCATTACGGGAGCCCTTACCTTCGACCCAACCACAGCGCTGGATGTCGTCACGGGGATTACCCCAATCACGCTGTGGACTAAAGGGAGGTCGCTGCGAATGAAACCATGCGTCTGAAGTGCCAAGGTCATTGGTGCTTCCCTCCGCCTGGAAAGCCTTCAGCGCATCACCAGCCACATCAGTGAGAACGAGAAGTTTTATCAGGGGCCCCTGCCCAAGGATTTAACTTCAAAGAACAAGATCCGATGAAAACCGATTCTCAGTATAAACCAACGGTTCACCAATGCTAGTCCCGTCTCGGAGGAGTACAAAGAGCCGAAGGGTGAGGACTTTTGATGTGTGCTATACGGACGGTTCACAAAATCAACGACCACACGGGGAGTAGAGTGAGAATCAAAGGTGGACCCATCCTTGAGTCACCTGGACCACGCGAATCCTTCCATCTTGGGCTACACAGTACGGTGTTCCAAGCAGAAGTCTTTTGCTGTTGCTAAAACGGCGGAGATACTGCAGGACCTGCACTGAGTAACACCAATCTTGATAAATTGTGATAGCAAATCGGCTATTCAGGCGATAAATGCTACGATTATCAAGAGCAAGTGCCACTTCGGGCATCAAACTCCCTCAACTCACTTGGAATCACCAACGAGGTCAC
Source organism: Beroe forskalii (assembly GCA_011033025.1). NCBI lineage: Eukaryota > Metazoa > Ctenophora > Nuda > Beroida > Beroidae > Beroe > Beroe forskalii. The sequence goes on along the minus strand of WFMF01000040.1, from coordinate 54,788 downwards.
ACTCCAGTTGGATTCCAGCCCACAGTGGGCATGAGGGAAACGAGCTGGATGACCAAACAGCAAAAGCTGGGGCGACCAACTCAAAAACGACAGCGCATCCAGGGTCTTACTCCCCATACCGCGTGGGGTATGTTTCGCGGCAATGAGGAGGAAGACCAAAGAGGACTGGATAAGCTCACAAAGCTGATCCTCCCAGAATGTTCAACATGATGTGGAGGACAAATTTGCAAAGGAGCTATCCAGCATGGATAGGAAGGATCTGAGAGTGGCTACTCAACTCCTGACAGGTCACACAGTCCCAAACTACCACCTCAAGAAACGAACCCCGCTGTCCCTGCAACCTGTCCCTTTATGAAAGATGAAACGGTATCGCACTTCCTGGGGAAATGCCCCTCCCTAGGCAGTATTAGGGCCGAGTACTTTGACACCTACCACTGTGCAGGTACCGACTTTGTGGACAGGTTCAAACTCAACAGGATCGTCAGCTACGCCCACAGGACTGGTCGCCTGGAACCTAAGAGAGAGTATGCGACGATTCTGCAACTACTTAAGGCACGGTCCCTCACTGACTGAGCCTTCAGTAACAGGGATATACTCAAGCCGTCCTCAGAGGATATCGCGGAGGCATCCCTCGCTCCGGCCACAGAAGGAGGGGCTCGACCCCGCCGCTGGTCCGGGAACGCCTTTCTGTCCCGACAGGATGGCAACGGGGAGGAACGGGACTCTCGTCCCATCCGGGCGCTTGGGACCTCGGAAGCGCTTGTCTCGGCCGGCAGCTTCCTCTCCTGGGCGCCGCCTGGGCCCTCGCAGGTCCATCCCCCTTCTAGTAGTAATGGGGGGAATGTCAGTGTCCCAAATTTCCCTGTCCCAATTTACTTTTTTTTGAGTTTTGGACTGTCATTTGAGACATTTGGGACAACTGGGACATTTGGGACAAATAAAAAAGTGGGAAAAATAAGTGATTTTCAAATTGATCCCTGTTTTTATCATTCAAATAATTTCTGACTATTTCTGCCTGAAATTTAATAAATTTATTATGCTAAATTACTTAGTATAGTAGAGTAGTAGTACTAGTATGGTTTAGTCGTATGGATATAAATTTAATACTACTAAAGCAGTAATTTTGAATACTATCTCTATGATACGAAACTTGACTACACGGATAACGAAAAAGATTTAGGAGTGCAAGTTGTCCCGTCTCTAAAATGGAATGCCCAGCACAAAAAATTGCTAAATAAGGCCAGTCAAAAAATTGGCCTTCTTAGAAGAAATTGCTCCTTCAATAGAAACACAAATCAACGTAAAAATTTTTTTTAGCTATAATTCGGTCACAGTTTGAGCACTGTTCACAAATTTGGAGGCCAGTGCACAAAACAAACATTGATAAGTTTGAAGCCATGCAGAAAAGAGCCGTTAAGTGGGTTTTCAGTGAAGATTTTGCAGCTATACCAAATCAGAATACCACCTTAAATTAAAGAATCTAGATGTCCTGCCAATGAAATACAAGTTTGATTATAACGACTTAGTCTTGTTCTATAAGATGTTTAATCATCCTAGCCCATTTTTCAAGTATCCTGAATATCTTAGGAAGAAGCACCTCCCCTGACCCAAAATTAACTCGATATACTAGGAGTATGTCATCATCTGATGAACTTCAATTAGAATGCTCCATAAAACCTAGAATAGATGTTTTAAAAATTCATACTTCTACCGTACACATTTACTTTGGAATGAAGTTCCATTGAATATAAGATCTGAAAATTGCTTAACAACCTTTAAGACTAAACTCAAGGAATATTCTGGATGAAAGTGACAGTGAATTTGACTAATTTTGGTTAATATGTTAATATCCCTAAACATGTGCTTTCCTATGATAAGGGTAAGGGACAGGAAGATAGGTAAGGAAACAGGAAAGAAAGGGAAAAGGTATACAAGGGATTCATATCATGTTCATAGGGATCACCAGGTTCAGGTTCACCACCCACATCACATACATCTTTTTGAATATTGCAGAGATTTATATCACTCAAGCACTCAGAGTAATAAAAGTAATTTATCATTATTTTATTATATTTTTACCATCTACTTTTAATGCAATTTTACCAATTATGTAACTAAATCAATCTGTGTGATTTAAGATTTTGAGGGCGTAATTGTGCAGCATAGAGTAGTTTCGACTACTCTGCACGTGCCCCACTCATAGCATATGCAACAAGTTAGACTCTACTATGTTTACTTTTTATTCAACTATGATTATTCAATTCTTTTGGTTGGGGCATCCTCATGTTTCATGAATTATTTTATACTAGCAGGCCCGTTGGGCCTGCAAACACACTGCTCACTCGGCGCTGCTACGCAGCACCTCGTTCGCAAGTTTTAAACACTGCCAATCGAATTGATTGGATACTTTTTACCGCATCAAAAAATTCCAATTTGGTCAAAAGTTTTGTGCAAAAAATCAAATATTCAAAAAAAATATGAAGGAGCAGAGTGGAAAATAGATCGAATTCGTCAGTTATAGTCTTAGACGTGCTAAACCACGTGAATTTTGTTCCAGCGTTCCGTTTTGATTGCAAAATGATGTTAATTCTGACAACTGATTCTCATACTGACATTGGAGAATTTTGTTTTGTTCACAGGCCAGGAACTGTCTTCGAAATCTGCTATACACCTACATACGACTCGATTGAATTGTGCACACCTTGTAACCTTAACGGTTAATTTCACAACTGCAGTTACTACTGTTTTCACCGACTCAACTTTGATTATCGACCAACCTCTGCCACAATGAAAGCAATCCATCTGGAATATCTTCCGTCATTCAAGTTATGTCCTTTCTCGTTCTTGAGATCTTAACTTTGAAGTTAAGGAAACGTCAAAATTTCAAAAATTTTCAAAAAGCTACAGCACAGCATTAAACAATGGTAGCGTAATAGAAAGCACTCGCATAGAACTGATCATAATCTGCACGTGCACTAAAATTGGTTTCCATAGCAACGGTACCATTATGCGCATCTAAGCCTTCCTTTCTCTTGATATTTACTTGGCAAGCTCAAATTTAAAATGTGCGCCCGCACATACATAATTCACGTGCTCTTACGAAATTATATATAAGATAGGGCAAGTGACAATGTATAATTTGTTGTGTATACTATTTGTGATTTTAAATAATAAAAAAAAACTACTATAAATTGAGTACTACTACTCTACTATACTAAGTAATTTAGCATGTTTAACTGATATGTTAACATTGAAGCAGCTGTTGTTGTATTGGAACTACCATCTTCTTTCTCATATCATATGTTGTGAGGAAAATAATGCTAAAATGCTGCTCACAAACACAACCATTTGAGTCCCATTTATTTCTGTCCCTAATGCCGCATTGGTCCCAAATGTCACATTTGTCCCAAATGTCACATTTGTCCCAAATGTCACATTTGTCCCAAATGTCACATTTGTCCCAAATGTCACAGTTGTCCCAAATTTCCAATTTTTCCCTATCCCAATTCACTTTTCGAGTCCCATTTTTTCTGTTTCTTGTGTCCCAATTGTCCCATTTTCCCAGTCGCACTTCACTTTCTGAGTCCTATTTGTCCCATTTTCTCTGTCCCAATTGTCCCAAATGTCCCTGTCCCAATCAACTTTTTCTTGAGTCAGGAACAATTGGGACAGTGGCACCCCCCATAATATTAATAGACCTAGTTTGTTTAGATTGGTCCAAAGAACGTTAGTGTTAAATGATAATTTTACAACAAGAAGACACCAGTAGCAGGTTTGATCATCTTGAATGGAGCTTTTAATAAAATCGTTGAATAAAGTTATGAAGCTAACAATAACAGTAGCAGACTTATTTTTCCTGATTCTTGTGTGAATTTTTTTATTAGTGGAATATCTAAGAAATCATTGATTGTGCATTTCTTAATAAATATCAATTTGTCTTTATCATGATACAGGTGCTTCATTATGACATTGTTCCATTGAGATACTATGATACCTGGCATGGGGATTGACATGACATTGAGTACAGTGAATCAGTTGCTTCAAGACCAAAGACATCAGATTGGTTTGGGAAGCAATATAGGACTCGCCCTCACAAAGATTTATTGAGAAGATGTATTATTTGTACTAGTCGGTTCCCGTCCTACGGACGGCGATTGATGGCAGCGGCATGAGCTATTGGCCAAATGTCCTTTTGACAGTGATTTGACCGTGCGAGTTTGGAGGGGAAATTCGAAACTTTAATTTCTGCGAAAAAAAGCTTTCCACGCCCCCAGCGGTAACCCAATTTTGCCGACAAAATTCTCAAAACCTCTACTCATAACTCATCATAAGCAACTCCATAGCGAAGGAATTTTGAAAAAATTCGAAAATATATTTTTTTGCGAAAAAAGGGCGTGGCCTCCCACGCCCCTTAGGGTGACCCATTAATTCGGACCAAATTCTCAAATCTTTCATTCATCATAAGCAACTCGATGGAGAAAGAATTTTGAAAAAATTCGAAAGTTTAATTTTTGCGAAAAAAAGGGCGTGGCCTCCCACGCTCCTTAGAGTGACCCAATAATTCGGACAAAATTCTCAAAATTTTTATTCATCATAAGCAACTCAATGGCGAAGGAATTTTGAAAAAATTCGAAAGTTTAATTTTTGCGAAAAAAGGGCGTGGCCCCCACGCCCCTCAGGGTGACCCAATAATTCGGACAAAATTCTCAAAATTTTTATTCATCATAAACAACTCAATGGCGAAGGAATTTTGAAAAAATTCGAAAGTTTAATTTTTGCGAAAAAAAGGGCGTGGCCCCCCACGCCCCTCAGGGTGGCCGAAAAAATCTCTCATAATTTTTCTGATTCATTATAAAGTTTTTGCAACACGATGAAAAAAGAATTTCGTTGCCTACTTGAAAACGAATCGCCAGCCATAAATAAATAAATAAATAAATAAATATATATATATTAACAACACGCATTATATATAGTAAGATAGTAAAATATAGCAAGAGGATCCTGAAATGCATGCGGCTGTAACACTGTTCCCTCAACTTGTGCGCAAAAGTGAAGCAGTGTGGGTCAGGGACGTTGTGGGCTCCGAGCACCCCGACCCTGCGGCTGCCTTGTTTGTTTTGGAGGTGAGAAGTTACTGGAGTGAAGTGGTGGAAAGGCAACGGAGCTGATAACAGATTGAAGTGGCCTTGATAGGGCTGACTACTTACCATTGATGGTACTAAATATGCGCCGCCAGAAATGGCGAGGAAGTATTGGGAGTAGGGCGCGGTGTGTAGGTCATGACAACATTTAACACACTTTTGATATTTATTATTAGTACAAGTTCCGCCTCTGAGAACTTGTACTTTCGCAAAATACAGTCAATACTAAATGGAGTCTATTGGAGAAGGTAAACCAGCTTAAATATGTGGGGTGAATAAACACCGTAAATAAACATATTTGTAAAGAAACAGGTGAACTAACGAAGTGCCCTTAAAAAGTGCCCTAAAGTAGTGCCTCAGTGCCCTAACGTAGTCCCCTAAGTGCCCTAACGAAGTGCCCCTCAGTGCCCTAACGTAGTCCCCTAAGTGCCCTAACGTAGTCCCCTAAGTGCCCTAACGTAGGGCTCTTCAGTGCCCTAACGTAGTCCCCTAAGTGCCCTAACGTAGTCCCCTAAGTGCCCTAACGAAGTGCCCTAAATGCCCTAACGTAGGGCCCTTCAGTGCCATGACGTGACAAGGTTCTTTGGAACTTCCTTCTCCCCCTTCCTCACCCTTATCTACCCTCCCCTTTGTGCCAACACGGCTACGTAGCAATAGGCATCATTATTCAAAAAATAATGATGACCTACATCTTAAAATCTGAAGATTTGTGATTACTATTACAGGGGGGTCTATTTTGGAAAAATATGCCCTGAGTAATACTATAGTAGTATAAAATACTAAAATAGGGCAAAGTTCAGTAGGGCAAAGTTCAGTAGGGCAAACTTCAGTCACATCAACATTATTTTTCGAGCATTTGCTTGTATTTGATAATAAATCCACCAATTTATCAAGAACTGAGTTATCAAACCTTTGGGAAAGGATAGTAATTTAGATCTGCTGGACTTGAAGAGATCGTGCCTAATGATGGGTAATAACACGGTTTCTTTCAGAGTCTGTATCTCTTTGTCAAGTCCACCAATGTCCTTCCACGTAACCTGAAAATCACAAGATAAATGATTAAATGAATATTGATAATTATAAAGCACTTCTTTTAAGCAAGCTTTCGCACAGAGAGAAAAAATCACACAATGAATTAATGAATGGCAATTTTTTCCCTCCCCGGAGTGCCCCAAAACTTTGTACATACCACCTCTGCTGTGACCTTACCATGCTAACAACCAATCAAAGGGCAGTATTCCCTTGCACGTGCACCTTGGCCGTCATAGCTTTATCCTGGGTCCACCCCATGTCCCCATCCCTTAATTAGCCTTGAGTCTCAGATGTGACAAATAAATTAGCATGCCGTATTGCCATTTATAGCTTTGCTTTTTATCAACAATGTTAAATATTTTGTGAAATTCTGCTAAAATGGGACCAATTTTACAACTTTGAGTGAAAAATTACCCATATACTTTCTGAGCTTTGCTCCAGACACCAAACTCCCACATTTTGGATAAAGAAGTACCATGGATATTTTTTGAAGCTTGCCCCCAGCCTTCCATCTTTTGGGAATTTTGTATCATATTTTCCATGAAAAAGGTAGCTGAACGCCCCTGATATCGCTGGAAAATATAAAAGCGAAAAAAATGGTGTTAAAGCAAACATATTGTTAGTCCCATGTAAGCATGTACACGTGCTGAAGTGAACTGCACCGAATGCCACTTACATCAATAGAAGAAGGTAGGACGAGCATGGAACATATCTCAATCTCGTGTTTGGTGAGCTGCAAATCATCCAGACAGATGCCCATGTCAAGCAGCTTCTGAAGAAGTGTCAATGATTTGAATAGAACTCAAAGTCGCTTTCACCTTAGAAATTCCGAAGTTTCAAAGCATTTTCATAATTTACTTATTCATGATGTAATGTTATTTAATTCATCTAGTCAGAATCAAGGCGAAACTTGTTACTGCAGTAATTGATATGCATTGCGCTACAGACTCGAATACAAGTCCAAACTAGTTGGTATAAAGCACATTATCTGGAATATGTAACGAATAGTTGGGGTCTAAAAGCATCTCACATCAGACTAACCTCATGGACAATAGATTTCACTTTCTTACGGCCTTCCATTTCCTCGATCATTCCATTGAGTAACTTCCTGGTCAGGTACATGGCCAAAAGACCAAAGCCAATAGTGGCAACCTGCCTCATCAGGAACTGCTTGTCAAGGATGTCGTCAGACATTGCAGCTATGAAATACAGAAGACTTAAGTGTGCCATTGTAATCTACAAAACACAAATGTGTCTTGATTCGACCAACTCATGGACCTTTATTATGCCATGTCTCTATGCCATAGTTCTGTTTAGAGTTTGAAGGATGTAACTACTTACTGATTTTATATATTTAGCATTCATTTTCATGCAGTTTATTTTCTTGGAAATTACTCAAATTATTTTGATCACTAGTTAAAGTTTGTTGAATCTCTGATTTATAATAAGAAAATATACTAATGAGGAAAAGTAAAAAATACACTGAATCAATAATCTAACTCAATTTGCAAGGAATAAAGTTCAATTCACTGGGAATAACTCGATATCCAAGGAATAATTCTAACTTGCCATGAATTACTCAAGTGTGAATAACTCAAATTGGGTGTCTGAATAACCCAACTTCCTCGGAATACCTCAATTTGCTAGGAGTATCTCAATTTTGTGATGATTTGTTCTGTGGGTAATCAGGTTATTTATCATATGGTCAGGTCATTGAGCAAGAGTTTCAGACAGTCTCATAAAGTTTGAAATAGTGCATAACATTTTCATAGCAAATGAATGTTATGCAGCAAGCTGGTGTCACACGGATCAAATTAGGGATTAGGCCTTTGTAGAAGCCTTTCCAACCTTCATTTCTAACAGTTCTCACGATAACATCCCAACTTCCATTGTATTTGCATGAGGAGTCTTGAAGTCTTGATCTCACAACTTGGTAGGGGTATGTTATTGAAACAGCAAGGACTTTGCTCAGAGCACTAAGAAAAATGTAAGGTAAAACATTCAACTTTACATCCTTTTCATATCCATTGTAATCATAATAGCACAACTTCATTTTTTCATAAGAAACAAACTGAACAACCCCATGAGATATTCCAAATATTCCAGGAAGATAACCACTATACATTCCTTTAAGGCCATCATATCTTATCAACTTATACAATCCATCAAAAAGTCCCTTATAATCACATGGGCTTGATCCTTTCAGCACCATTCGAGTTTTAACCACCCAGATTGGGTTAGTGAATGTAAGTGAAACAAAGCCTGCTGCAGCAGCATATGATAAATTTTGAACCAAGCTGAGTCTGGATTCCTTAGGGTAATTCTGAAGTGTTGCATTTTTAAGCCCATTATAAATGAAAAAATACAAGCCCCATGCACATGCAGCACCAGCTAAGTTTGGAGAGGCTCCTTGATAAAATCCTAACAAGCCCTTGTTTCTATAGATACTTGGGATAACATCTCGCATGTTTGTGTAAACCCTCCTCTGGGATGATGAATGATTCTCAGAAACTTGAAGCTGAATTTTAATGACATCAAGGGGATGAAGGGCAAGTGTAGAAACAGCTCCACCAGTCAAACCTGCTAACAATACCTCACCATTCAGATTGTGAAACAAGGAGACCAGCCAGTTTTTATGATCTGACAGCATTTCCATTCTCAAATTGAGATAAATTTATAATCACGGGTTTAGGTTACAGTTTGGGTAAGGGTTTGGGTTAGGTGTGCAGCGGGATTGTTATAAGTGACGGTAAACTAGTTCTCAGATCAAAAATGAAAAATTGGAGTTTGCTGCGAACATAGAAAAAACAAGTTCCATGTGAACTAGTTTGCTGTGAACTAGTTTGCCAGTTTGTAGTGAACTCCATGCAGGTTCGCCTGAACTTGCTCGAGTTTGCTCAGAGTTGGGCAAACATTTGGCGAATTATGGGCGAACTTTAGCAGAGTTTGCAAGGGAAAAAATGGCTTACTCTCGGCGAACGCTGGTGAACTCGCACAGAGTTTGTGCGAGGTCACCTGAGTTTGCCCGGGTTTGCAGTGAACTAAAGTTCGTGGCCTCCGTTTTTTAGGCCTCCGTTTTCACAAATTACAAGTTCTACAGATTACAACATAATATGGTATGGACTTCTTAAAAAAGTAAGAGAAAATCATTCCAAGAAAGTAAGAATCAACATTGACAATTCTTTTCTTTTTTGTGTATGTATTTGTGTTATGTAAATTACTGGAGAAAAACAAAACATTTTTCTAAATAAAGATGATGACTAATGAATAAAACAATTGATGCTCTTTTTTAATCCAAGAAAAACAGCAATGATATTAATTTGTCTACATGTTTCAGTTCATCTCCGTCTTCAGGAAATTAAATTTTTCATAAAATTAACAATTTTCCTGTACCAGATAATTTAGATAATGTGTTGTGTTGTAAGTTTAAATAAATAAATAAATAAAATAATTTTTGATGAAAACAAAACATTTTCTAAATAAATAAATTAAATAATTGTTTTGATGGATCTTCAGCCTCAAATGACAAAATAGAAAATCAACACTGTCTTCAAACTTCTACCTATGCGGGCTTAGGAACCTCAAATGAAATGATGAAAATTAAAATAATAAAATATATCTATAGGTAACAAACCTGCAATAATGAAAAGGAGTGTTAAATAGAGCATTAATTGTTAATTGATAAAATCATATTCAGAGAAGCTAAAGTGAAACACTGAAACGGTTCTGTTTACAATTACGGCGATTTAATCGACGGACGCTGCCTCTTCTCTGAAGAGGCTTCTGACATGGGGTTGATAAACTGGTTTCTTTGCGCCGCTGAGCTGCATCTTGTCGGTCTTAGCGAATGGCCTCTAACACGTGAGCTGTCTGCGTTGCGCGGCGCGCTTCCTCAGGTAGCGCGGCGCGTACGAATCGCGACCGCGACGGGACCGCGTTGCACCCTAACCAGCGCGCTATTCTGCGCGCGCAAGCATCTGGTTAGATGAAATATGGGACAAACAACCTTTGGCGCGCAACATCTACCAGATTGCAGATGCTTGTGCGCGCAGCTCAGCTTGTCGCTCAATAAACAGGAGCGCGCAAAACATTGAACATGGAACAAATACGCGACGTGTCGTATTTCACGTACGTGCGGCGCGCGCGCGTTAATTCTTTTTCGGCACATGCGCGAAATGTTTTTTGACCACAAAGATGTCATCGCGCGCTACGTCAACGTAATAATCATATGATGTTTCGCCAAAAGTGGAACAAAATTTGGACAAAATATCGACATTAAACCGGCTACCTTTCACCTCAAAGCATTTAAAAGCATAAATAAGATGCCAGTCAAACATAGCTAAGTGTTTTTCCATCAATACAAACTGTTTTATAGCCCAGGATTTATGGTAAAGTTTTGTCCAAAATTTGTTCCAAATGCACGTTGACAAAATGAATCGAGGGGAAAGAATTCGTCTTTTGCAACACCAGGCAACTTTCTTTGTATAAGTTTCAGCCCGAAGCTTTTATTTCTTCATGAGTGAAATATTGCTATGTGTGCTTATTAGATAAAATTGGCCGACTATTATTATAAACAGCTTTTCCTGAAATGAAAACCTCAGTACTCTTATTCATTCCCCTTTTACTTATCCTATTTACAAGGTAGGTTGGTGATTTGGCACTAATACAACTTGTCACTTGAATATAGTGCGGCAAAAGTAAAATAGGTAAAAGGGTAATATTAAAGAGTTCTGAAACCCAACTTTAGATAGGTTTTCATTCAGGAAAAGCTGTCAAAATCACTCCGTCTGTTCCGTCTGCTTGATTAGTTTATGGCCGGGTCCATCAACATTTTACGTTTTGACAAACTTGACAACCGGCAGTTTCCTATGAGCCGGAAATAGGAAATCAAGAGTGGTCTCTGTGAGTGGTTCTTGGGAGAGAACTTTTCACAGCTACCTTCTTGCATAACGTCGAATATAATTATTATTAATTTTGAATTTGATGATAACACAGGAGTTGATTTGAAGAACACAAACTAAATCAAAGCATAAAACAATTTCAAAAGTTCTTAATAATCTCCAATTTAATTATCATTTAAAAACATCATAATGACTCGGAAGCAATACATTTTCCCACAAAAGAATCGAATTTGTGCCTCAAAACGGTGTTAAATATTTATGACATTTTAATGAACCGTAGCTTTGCATCCGTTCAAAATTTTGATCAGCTTTGCCGTGGTGTCTCGACCTCTTAAGGCGCGGCGTATTACGCCGCGCTTGGGCAGTTTCCATGCATACTTAAGCACATTTGTGCGCTATCACGCGCCGCAAAAAGTACCCATGCGCGGCGTAATAAGCCGCGCCTCAAAAAGTCGAGACACCACAGTTATGCAAGTTAAGCACGATTTGATTGTCAGCAGTTAATATTTGGAGCTGGAAAGTACTATACAGTATACATTCCAATAAAACAAATTCGTGCACACGTAGGAACATTCAATTAACTACACTTTAATTAAGTAAAATCTAATCCTTTTGAGCTAAAAGAAATTAATGTGATCATTCAAACCATCAATCGAAACAATTAAAGCTAGAAGTGATAAATCTTATAAAAGAGCACTAAGTATTAAAGTGGCCTTGAGATTTCCGTTGGCCATTTTTTCCTATTTGTTTTAAATATTTGCAACATTTATTTATACATTTATAGGAATATAGCTTCCTTTATTTAAAATTAAAATTTGTAGTCCATTTAAACCAAATGAATGCTTTACAATTTTATCTGCGATTAGAGATCGTTCACACATAACGTAATCACATTCTAGCCTCTAGAGAGGCTAGACTCAAAATGCTAGGAAACTTCTAAAGCTTCTCCTTAAAACAGAAAACATAAAACTAGCGTTGCAGAACTTCCCTACTTATAATTATTATTACAAAGACATTTAATAACACTTAGTACAAGTTGGGTTATTATTATTATTATTATTATACTATTATTATGGCAGTATTTAATAACAAACAAGAAAACGGCAAAGTGTACCGTAGTAACGGACTACCGTGGTATCGACTTTTTCAAGCGCGTAACATACGTTATACGTCGAGCCTGAAAAGGTCCAGTTACGTGTAAAACTAAGTGACTCGGCAACCAACTTTATTCAAATTATTCACGGATTGTTAGGCTTCGAACTTTCACAAAGAATCGCAAAATCCAGTGACCAAAATCAAAAGTGGTATCAAAGTTACATCATGATAATATCATATTCCCATCATACTCTTGAGAGAACTGTATCCTAAATTTGCCTAAAAATTTCGCGCAGTTAAATGTAAACGGCTCTATCGCTCATGTTCGCAGGGGTCCATCTACACATGTGTGTTGTGTAATCAATGATTTATCAAACGCCAGGTTTGGCAATTTGAATTATGTCACTTTCCTCCACTCTCCCTGAATTCCGCACAGAGCGGGGAAGAAGACATTTCAAGTTCTGGAGTGCAGTCAATTACAACATAGTTTGTCTTCTGCATCCAATCTACGACACAGATCTTAAGGCGCAATATCCTTCACATTCAAAAACCCATGGCCGACACCCACCCTTCATCGTAAACAAGACTCCATAAACCGCTTCCTAATATATGCCGCGCGCGAGAAATAGGCGGGTAGAATAACGTCATTATCTTAGCTCAATGTAGTGAGATGATGACGTTGAAACGCCTATTTCTCGTGCGCGGCGTATAATACTCGAACAGGCTCTGTGACCCTCTCCGACACAGTAACTCCGTGACTAGGGTGTCTCCGCCACCTGGGTTTTAGAGTGAACTTCCTACGTTCCTAAGCCGGGGCGTGACCGTCAGGGAACTTCTGCTGGAACTCCGTGACCTCGGAGAAGATAAGGTCCTTCCATTGGTCAGGATCCAGGTCCACCTGAAGAGGGAAGGTTCTTAATACCTTACGAGACATATTTAAAAGGTATGAAATTTGGGGATTTTTGGAAAAATCCCCATATTTTCGAACCCCCAAAATTTCGATCCTCAAAATTATTGTCCCATGTTATTTTGTCTTGTAAGGTAACCCATTTAGATACAGGCCTTTAATATTTAAATTCAGAAAGCGGTTGCCTTAGCACACTATATATTCGGTTCAAGAGTAATCCGCCGGCCATATGACGTCATTTAGTACTGCCGCGCGCTAGAAAAGATGCCCTGCGGATTACTTTAATACGCGAAATATAAATCCCCATATACTGACTCATACTGACTGTGTAGGGCAGTTAGATTCAGGCCTATTCTTCATTTAGCCGAATGTGAGCACATGGAGCGATAAAAACGCATAAAAATACTGTACTTTCGACAGAAATTCTATGGAAAGTAAATTGCGCGCATTGTAAATTGCGCGTCTTTATCCTTTATCGATCAATGAATGTTTAATATAAGGAAGAGACAGCGCTGAATTCAATCCGTACTGAGGAAATTGCGATTGAATACCCAGAACAATGCATCATGTTCTCCAAGCTAAACACCCCTCTCTCTCACCTCATCAATGTCGTGGTTGTAAGTCTCAGGGCAGTTGACACACGCTTCCTCAGGACGGTACCAGCACTTGACATAAGGGTGATGCAGACACTCGTCAATCGTCAGCCTCTTCATAGGGTCTATCTCCAACATGCGGGACAGCAGGTCCCGTCCTTCTCCCGTCCGCTGAGCGTCCGTCGGGAGTCCGGAGGGGAACAGGTGGTCCGGCACCAGCTCCTCCCAAGTGGGTCTGTGCACCTGAGAGAGAGGGAGTTTATTAGGGGGACAGGTGGTCCGGCACCAGCCCTCCCAAGTGGGTCTGTGCACCTGAGAAAGAGGGAGTTTCTTAGGGGAACAGGTGGTCCGGCACCAGCTCCCCCAAGTGGGTCTGCGCACCTGAGAGTGAGGGAGTTTCTTCGGGGGAACAGGTGGTCCGGTACTAGATCCTCCCAAGTGGGTCTGCGCACCTGAGAGAGGGAGAGTTTCTTCGGGGGAACAGGTGGTCCGGCACTAGCTCCTCCCAAGTAGGTCTGTGAACCTGAGAGAGGGAGAGTTTCTTAGGGGGAACAGGTGGTCCGGCACTAGCTCCTCCCAAGTGGGTCTGTGCACCTGAGAGAGAGGGAGTTTCTTAGGGGGAACAGGTGGTCCGGCACCAGCTCCTCCCAAGTGGGTCTGTGCACCTGAGAGAGAGGGAGTTTCTTAGGGGGGACAGGTGGTCCGGCACCAGCTCCTAATTGAATTTGCAAGTGGGTCTGTGCACCTGAGAGAGGGAGTTTCTTAGGGGCAACAGTCGGCTCTAGCTCCTCCTAAGTGGGTCTGTGCACCTGAGAGTGAGGGAGTTTCTTAGGGGGAACAGGTGGTCCGGTACTAGATCCTCCCAAGTGGGTCTGTGCACCTGAGAGAGAGGGAGTTTCTTAGGGGGAACAGGTGGTCCGGTACTAGATCCTCCCAAGTGGGTCTGTGCACCTGAGAGAGGGAGTTTCTTAGGGGGAACAGGTGGTCCGGTACTAGATCCTCCCAAGTAGGTCTGTGCACCTGAGAGAGAGAGTTTCTTAGGGGGGGGCAGGTGGTCCGGCACCAGCTCCTCCCAAGTGGGTCTGTGGAGAGAGGGAGTTTCTTATGAAGACTTCAGCTCATGAATTAGATAATTGGAACTTACGATCTGCATTCTGCAGAATCTATAGAATCTTCAGAAACATGTTATATTGGCATCAGCAGTGTTCTCCAATCAGACATTCCGTAAACTCATATATTGAATTTGAACTAGAAAACATGTCTGTCCCCTACTCTCGGAGACTCTCGGCTCTGATGCTAAATTTAGCAGCTTACGACATACCAGAGACCAGTCCAACAATCTGTGCATATATAATCGAGACAAAGTAATAATCCATGGCTTTTTATGCCGAACATGGTGCAAAATTATGTCATTCACAGCACTATATCTTACTATATATAATGCGTGTTGTTAATATATATATATTTATTTATTTATGGCGATTCGTTTTCAAGTTAGCATCAAAATTATCTTTTAATCGTGTTGCAAGAAAGTTACAATAAATCAGAAAAATAATATGACATTTTTCCGGCCACCCTGAGGGGCATGGGGGCCACGCCCTTTTTTTCCGCAAAAATCAAACTATCGAATTTTTTCAAAATTCCCTCTCCATCGAGTTGCTTATGATGAATAAAAATTTTGAGAATTTTGTCCGAATTATTGGGTCACCCTGAGGGGCGTGGGGGGCCACGCCCTTTTTTTCGCAAAAATTAAACTTTCGAATTTTTTCAAAATTCCTTCGCCATTGAGTTGCTTATGATGAATAAAATTTTGAGAATTTTGTCCGAATTATTGGGTCACTCTGAGGAGAGTGGGAGGCCACGCCCCGTAAAAATTAAACTTTCGAATTTTTTTCAAAATCTGCTTCCACATGGTGATGGATAAAAGTTTTGATTTTGTCCGAATTACTAAGGGGCGTAGGAGGCCACGCCCTTTTTCGCAAAAAAGATTTTCGAATTTTTTCAAAATTCCTTCGCTATGGAGTTATGATGAGTAAAGGTTTTGAGAATATTTCGGCAAATTTGGTAGGTTGTAATTTGGGAGCTTTTTTGCAGAAATTAAAGTTTCGAATTTCCCCTCTAAACTCGCACGGTCAAATAACTGTTAAAGGGACATGTCATTTTCAACTGTTATCATTGCCGTGGGTAGGAAAAACCGATAGTATTTATAAATATAATAAAAATATATAAAATCTAAAATGTTGAGTGCAGTTGTAGCTATAAATATAACAGTGGAGTTACATCAGACCTAAAAATATACGACAAATACTCAAGAAACCTTCCAAATCTTGCAGAGTTTTTATATTTGTAGAATAGAAAGTCTTATACATACACGGGTCATAGCGTGTTACCGATACAATGTTTAACTTGATTTATCAAAGGAAATTATGAATTGTTGTGTCAGATGTATAATGCGCAGTGCTGCTGACGTTATATGAATGTACAATTTGTGTATCCACTGTAAATTCGAATATCCAGTTCAAGGTATGTAAGGCTATAACTGTACATATTATCGGTCAACAAGCTGACAAACTACAAGTTGATTGGTTAATGAGACCCCTCAACTCGCAAGATCATTGGTTATTTTGACCCCTAAACTCGCATGCTGAATGGTTATTGTTTCACCTACCTTCGGTTTGCTCTTGATGTAGGTCTTGACAGTATCCATGAGTCTGTCAATGAACGTATCGTCTGGAGTCCCCAGAACACTCGTTATCTGGTTCCACTGGTCTATGTGATCTGATCCAGGGAAAAATACCTGGGAGGGGATTTATATTAATGTTTGATGTTAAATCGTTTTAAATTGTGTTAAATTACGTTGCATCTAATGAAGTAACAAGATGCCTGGATGCTATCGTAGATAAATGAAAATCATGAAGCTAGACAATGTGATTTGCAACTGTCTTAATAATAATTTGACTGTCATTTTTGCAGTACAAGCGAATCACGACAAAAAAGTACATCCCATGTTTCATACTGTCTATCAATTATCAGCTGATATAAAACGAGATTTTTAACTTTTTAAATTAACAGTCCTCATGGCTAATTAACAAATAAGCGGCAGCTGATTTAAGAAGTATTGCATTTAAAACTCAGCCAATGCTCTTTTTGGCCCATCTGTCCTCATACTAGGGCTCTTCTAGAAATATTTCGTAAGCTTTGGTGCAGTGATGCACCCACTAGCCCATTCCTCACCTCTCCCTTGATGAGCTCTGCGAAGATGCAACCACTGGCCCACACATCCACTTTCTCGTCGTACGGCATGCCCAGGATAATCTGCGCAAGTAATCGGTTAAACTAGCAACATGTTGTACAAACTGTTGCTATAGCAACATGTTGTACAAACTGTTGCTATAGCAACATGTTGTACAAACTGTTGCTATAGCAACATCTCTATTGCAAACATTTGTATTTAAGATAAAAGCTTTTCTTTGCGCAAAAACTCAGATCACAACGAAATTTATCCCTTGTCCTGTATTTTGCTTAGATGATACAAGTCTTGCTGTTTACATCTGTTTACATCTGTTCACATATTATGTTATTATTGATGGTTTTGGTTCCTAGTGAGCTGATTAGAGCTTTAGAGAAATGCGCGCAGTTCGCATCATCTTATCATGGATATTCCTCAATATTATGTCAGTGCTGGAAATAAACATTGAACCAAACATTACGATTCAGTCGAGAGTTACGTCAATATGATGCTTTAGAGTGGTGTGTTAGTGATGTTAAAATGCCTTATCGAAGTACCAACTCCAGACCTTCAAACAGTAATTTTCTTCTTGACTACTCAATGACAACATTTGGTTATTGGAAATTCGGAGAGCGAGATCGAATGGCCTCGACTCAAGCACAAAGTTTGGTAAAATATGACATTCAACTTAGAGTCTGTACAAAGATGGCAGGTATGTAGTGAATAAGAAGTTCTAGTCCTTTATTTGATTTCTGAATTAGATTGAAAATTCAAAGGCAATGAAATGGATCTGACATCTTTTTAAAGATATAATAACCACCTATGCAGACCAAATTCACATTTATGCGCGTTCGGTACATAAAAGTAACGAACTTAATAATTAAACGATGAAATTGAAGAATGAAAACAAAAAACTGACCTCTGGAGCACGATAGTATCTGGTAACAACATAAGGTGTCATCATGAAGTTTCCAACATTCCGTGCCAAGCCAAAGTCAAGTATCTTGAGGGAGCAGTCTTCCTTTACCACGATATTACTGGGCTTTAGATCTCTGTGGATGATGCCGGCTGAGTGCATGTATCTGATGGCACACAGCACCTGAGAAGAGGAGAGGGGTTGAGAAAGTTAGAAGGGAAGATTAGAGGGGGTTAGAGGGATGGAGGATAGGGATTTAGAGGGGTGAGGGGGTCGGGGAAGGGTAGGGGTTAGAGGGTTGAAGGGGTTACAGCGGTGGAGAGGGGGTAAGAGGAGTTAGAGAGTTAGAGGCCTAGAGGGGGGGGGCTTGAGAGGAACTAACAGGATGGGGATGTGTTTCAGAAGAGGTTGTGGGAAAAGGGCGGAGTTCTGGGGATTAGAATGAAATTAAATCAGGTGGAAAAGGACTCGTTGATATCGTATGATTGAATCTGATGAACATACGTATAGCTACAAAATAAGAGCTAAATGTATACCAGGTATACTACCTGGCTGTATTGTAAACAAAATGCCATGGGTATTGTGCATAATCATGGGATACATAATACATAAAACTGCATGAACCCAGTAAAGCCACACCTTAGCTGTGTCTAGTATTACACTCGTCTAGACCTTTCCAGGGCCATATTGGCGTATTTACTGAGCTGGGTGAGCTAATACAAGATTTGGACTTCATTAATTCAATATACGGTTTATTATAAAAGGAGGAAGGTGTCGTCATTATCATCGCTTTAAGTGATGACGAGAACAACCGATTTTCTCTCACAGCCCTCTCAAAGTTAATATTTAATGAAACATGAAATGAGCAGGTTTCACCATCAGCCTCCTCCGATAATGAACACCCTAGACTCCAGTATGACGTAATATTCCTACACCGAATATCATTATGTGCTATTTTTATGCCATTATCACATTATGCATAATGTACTCATAAAGTCATAAATATCACATTACGAAGCTTATGGCTCACAGACACAAATTCACGGGTAAACACATGTATACGCCTCTTGTTGTAAAATGTACATTTAGTATCAGCCCAAACACCCACAATACAGCCTCATATACTCTCAGAACACACAGTCGTCAGTCAAATAGGTCAGGAAATTCAGTGTATTGACGTAACTCTTACAGCACTGTGGCTTCATCAGCACAACGCACATCAGCAATTTACCAGTTACTCAGTTACTGTAAAGCCATATATTTTCGCGGGTGCTATTTTTCGCGTTTCTTTAAAAACAGACTAATTTCACGGTTTTAATTTTCACGCATTTCAATATTCCTTAAAAATAAACCAGTGCTTGTACGTGGCCATTTATCATTTTCGCTAATTGCTGTACACCTTGATAGCCGGTGATTGTATAAAGGCAAAAGCCCAGTAATGAGGTGTCTTGTTCGTCTATGTTTACTTAAGTGTGCCTCTGTTTGTCAGACATTACAGCATGTCATTCGTAAACGATACTGCGAACTTAGTTGAGGGCTTAATGTTTCTAATGAGACACTTTGGGTTGAAAAATAATGCCTTGATGACGATCCAATCTATCGAATACTTAAGAGGTAATAACGGCAAATGAAGCTGTGTGCTCTCTGCTATACCTACTAACAATGTACAAGTTTCTTCCACTCAAGAAATACGCAGATATGAATTAATCTCCAAGAATTGAAAATTAACTTCACGGCTGATATTTTCGCGGATTTTCTTTTCCAGATAAATGCGCAAAAATTAATGCCGCGCGAAAATTAATGGCTTTACAGTATACTGAGTACGAGTACATTTACCAGTACATGATATTATGATCCAAGATCTAATTGCGTCACTTAGAGTTAGACAGAGTAGACTATACATTCGATCTATAGTCTATACAGTACACTCAGAGTTTTAAAGAGCTAGCCAAACTATATCGCATACAATATGCATAGTATAGGGTGTAATAGAATAACAGACTGTAGTGAACAGGAGACTAGGTGAACTTTATTGAGTGTATCATTGTATGTACTTTGAACCTGGAAACCATTACATGTACCTGGTAACCATTGAATCTTTGAATGTACCTGGTATATGTACCTGGTAACAATTGAATATCCTAGTACCATGGATTGTACCTGGTAACCACTGAATATAGCTGATACCTGGCAACCATTGAATGTACCTGGACCCTGGTAACCGTGGATTGTACCTGGTAACCATTGAATTGATTATACAGCCAAGATTTAGACTGGCATCTGGTAACCACTGAATATACCTTGTACCTGGTAACCACTGAATGTACTTGGTACCTGGTAACACTACCTGGTACCTGGTAACACTACCTGGTATCTGGTACCTGGTACCTAGTACCTGGTAACAGCACCTGGTAGAGGAGGTAGCTGACTCGTTCGTGATCCAGCTGAGTGTTCACCACTCTGCAGAGGTTAGCGTCCATCAGGTCCATTACCACGTACATGTCGCTGAAACTTTCCAACGTCTGAAACGGATGAATTTCATATTTTTGGTGCAAAAACTTATGAACCATACCTATGACTTCTCAAAATTTCACAGAAAAAATTATAAAGCGTTACTTTTGTTTCGTTTTTTGGGCTACCCAGCATAATGTGGATTGTTAATGTACTAAAAGGTAACGGATCACAATTCTGACTTCCCCCAGGAGAACCCTGAAACAATTCCTCACCGAGGAGGAAGTGAAGAGGTTGAGGAGGGAGATAACATTCCTGTGTTTCAGCAGCTGCATCAGCTTGATCTCTCTAAACGCTCGCTTTGCGTGAATCTGAGTCTGAGGGGGCAGGCTGGTGATTTAGTAGACAGTGAAAGGTCCATATATTGGAGGTATGCTGGTGATTTAGTAGACAGTGAAAGATCCATAAATTGGAGAATTCAAGAATCCTGATAATTCTGCACATGCTATTATAAAGCCTCCGATTTTTCAAAACTTCTCGTTGTCATTTAAACGTTTTCAACTTACTCCCTAAATAGTTTGAGGATGTGGATTGTGCATGGGCATAATTTAGCCAAAATGAAAACATCATGATTCAAATACCTGGAATGGCTTCATGAACTTCTTGATAGCTACTTTGTGACCGTACTTCGAGTCTACTGCGGAACACACAATACCCTGGGGAGTCAGCCAATTAGTGGGTCAATTCCAGATATTAGTGAGTCAATTCAACGTTAGAGAGGCAATTCCAGGCGATTGATTTTGATAAAGATATGATCGCACTATCAAATTTACAAGTAAGTAGTGAGCTTATCATATTGGATTGATCGTAACTTTATAACAGGTCTTTGATCCCTGAGCCCGGGCCCATGAGCCAAGTAAGAATCTAGTTAAATGTATCACGATAAGTAGAATGCTGCTCGTGAAAAATCTAGATATTCTACTTTCTAGTCTCTAACATCTCATGATGTCATGATAACATGTTGTCATCATGATAATATCTCACCTGAGCGCCCCTGCCGATCATCTTCAAGTCAGTGTACCGCTGAGGCACTGTGAAGTCTGTATCAGCCCGGGCCACGGGGACTGTGTAGAACTGTTCTGGCATTATCAGGCGACTGTTGGGGTCATGGTGCATATTGCTCAAATTTGATTGTATAATGAACTCTCATAGTAGCAACTGACAGTATTCAGTATGGTAAGCATAAGAGGTCCCCCCAATACTCCAATACATTATGTAAAACCATGATATTGGGATGAATGAATTGGACATGAAGAAACCATGAATTGCGCATAAAGAAGACTGAAATCGGCATCCAGTTTGATTGGCTGTTGGGAGGATTATTATGCGCCATCTTACTAAGGAATAGTGTTTATCATGATGATTACCAATTTACCACGCAGCTATAAGTAAATCTTAGATCAGAATACATATATCAGTGGAATTTCACGTGCTGTCCAAAGGACAGACATTGGTTATGAGTTATGACATTACGACCAATTCACTGCAGATTCGCACTGTATTGAGGGCAGGGGGCCTCAAAGTAAGCTACATCGGCGTAGAAGTTGCGCAAAGTGTGGCCGAACAAAAACTCTAAATAAGTCAGCTTTACAAGCAAAGGAGAAAATTACCTCTACAGTAATTTGATAAGTTTCCGAATCAGAGCAAAGTCAGTAAGTACCTATGTATAAATAAGTAGTACTAAAGTAGTACCATCTAAGTATTACTAAAGTACTAACTGCCCAAACTTCCTGTTAAGGTGTTATAAATTACAGGAAGCTTTGTTTAAATCCAATAAAGTCGCAGAACTAGATGCCGGATGTTCATTAGACTCCACAATGAAATTATCAGTCGTTGTTTTTGTGGCTACATTCAACTTGGAAACACGGTGTGAAGTAATGTCTTTGCAATAATGACATATCATTACATCAAGAGGCGTAGTCATGGCAGCAATCATACAAGAAGGAGCAAAGCGAATCCTGTATTCTGTACGGAGCCTTACGGTTTCTGTTCCTTGCTTGAAAGCCTTATTTAACAGCAAGGATTTCCACCGCATTAGCCAGGTGAGGCATGTAGATTCACTCCACTCCTCCAAGAACGAAAGTCGAAAGTTCCTTATTTGTTATTATGCCACAATAGCAAAATCCTCAATCTGCAACTTTTTGGATAATGATCTTTCAATATTCTCAGCAGAATAGAAACGAGAGCTAACACAATTTCTTGGTAACGGTACAATTAATAATGAATAAACAGTCTGCTCTCGTTTAAATTAATTATTTAAGTACACCCAACGGAAAAGTCTAAGTGAAATGCCCTGTTACTGCCCTGGCCTGGAAGTGATGCTATAAATAGAACATTACAGCAAGGGGAGAGCAGCCATTTGCACATAAAACAATACTAATATATTATATGATAATATATTATATTTTAAAATGAGGGGATGAGTAATGCAGCTGCAATCTCAAGGGTCGGGTGGCTGTGATAAGCGGGTAGAGTGACGTCATTATCATAGGTTAACATGGTGAGTTGATGACGGCACTGTGTAACGTTCACATAGAGCAGGTGATGATTGGTTATATTAATGGCACATGATTGACAGTTGTATAACACGTAGAGTGGATGAAATATATAATTTCAATTTACAGGAAATTCAGTGAGAATATAGTACATCATGTTAGAAAATGTATTGGGTGATAAAGGCAAACTTAATATGTTATAAGATCAGACGGTATCGGGTGAAGTGTCGATATTCATAATCCGTAAATAACGTCATATAAATTAATTCATGTTGCTTTTAATTACTGGAAAAGAAAAGGAGTTTAATACTTTAATAGACTTATATTACAGGAAATATTATTAAGGATTACTGAAATACGTAATTCTGATCCGTATCAGAATTATAATATGAAAATTGACAAAAGAAGCAATGAGACACAAATTATATTTTGAAAGCAATTCAGATAAATTCAAGGCAAATACAATACAGCATTTTGATAAGACTCCATACTTCCATACTAGTATACCAACTAACTAACATGATAAAACCTCGTACATAACAACTAAAATAAATTCAGTGACGAAATTGTACAGCAAAATTCAATGATGAAATATGATAATATATATTAAAATTACGAAATTATCTTGAAAACGAAATATTTACATCAACTAGAGAGATTTGCACAACATCCGTTGTATCAAATTACACATTCTAAGTTTTAGATTCATATTACGCCATGAACACAAGTCTAATGAATGATGCCGGACTGCAGTCCGCCTAATGGAAATTGGCGCATTGCTCCATGCCAACGTCAGATTTGACTTGTTTATTTGATATCGGACACAAAGGAGATCACGTGAAAGGCAGTGAACACTGTCCGACAGACCGAGCAAGGCGCCAACTTCCAAATTAACAATATGCAGAGTATAAAATGGCAGCCCTTTTCACTGTGATATGATGGCACTGAAACTTCTGTAAAAATTAATCTATTCGTTCTTGCAATAATTTCACGAGTCGCATTTTGCTAAAATTTTGCAAAATGGAATATGCAGTTTTCTTCAGGGTACTTTAAATCATAAGAGAAGAACAGTAACATGCTATCATGGACACAAACAGAGCTTCACACAGACCAAAATATACAATAAAATTTACATAGTGAACCTCAACTCAATCCGCGGAGCTTCAACTCAATATAATAATAATAATAATTATAATATAATAATAATAATAATACTGCGGTAAAGGAAACGTGCGGCTTTGATAAGAAAAATACCTTAGTACACTTAAGAACGGCATCACGTAATTTGCGCGCACTTTAAGATCGGAGCACTTTATTAGTGCGGTTTTTTATGAGATAGAAAACGATGCGGAAATTTTGATAAATTTGAAATTTTCCTCTTGATTGCAGGACATCATATTCATAGGACCAGCAATCGAAAATTTTGCAATTATGAAAAGAAATCAAATTTTCTACAGTAATTAATATTTTATAGTATCCATTAAAATTTCTTTCTTTAAACTATTTAAGTTTTAGCTAACGGTCACAATATACAGCTCGTTTTGTAATTGTACTCATTATTTTGGCCACTATGAAGTTATCAAGTACTTATACATTTAAATGCGGTAGTTTAGTTATTCATTACCTAATTCATTTCCGAAAAAAAATAAAATCGAAAAAACGCAAAATTCTCAAAATTTTTCACTTAATTAGCATACACTTAATTTTATGCGCACTTAAATACTATACACTTAATTAGTGCGGTTTTTTCCAAACCGCACTAATTAAGTGACGCCGTTCTTAAGTGTACCTTCTCTCAATCATCAGAACTGCCATATCAAAGAAATACCTTGCAATATACAAATATCGGATAAAAATTTGTTAAGTCTGTAAAAGTGTAAATCATCATAAAATGATATAAAAATCTGGGAAAAGATATGAAAGTATGAAATATTTTACGGGGATTGGTATAAGGCCAATGCCTTTTTAGATACGGGTGTTTTCAATACATTTTGCGATGACCACTGACTTCTGGTCACTTAGATAAGTTAAGTTATTTCATTTCGAAGATAGAAGACGATAAATAAAGCTTTTTTTAAATTATCGAAACCTAATACCAAGTACTTAAAAACTAATACCAACGAAAATGAACTAATAACACATATTAAAATAAACCTTTCAGCTGAATTTAAATTTCAGCCTAAATCTAATACCAATTATAAATTATAAACGAAACATCTATAAGGATAAATAAAGCCCTTCTAAGTTCTATAAACGAACACAAATTGCGCTCACTATCTGGTAACATTCTATAACATTCTACGATTTTACAGATCATGGAATCCACATGCCTTTCAAACTCCTGATAAACTGGACTGATAAACCTTGTCAGGTATATAACTGAGTATCTTCTCATCAGCACGCAAAATAGTCGAAAAGACGATGAAAGCACATTGCACAAGGTGGCAAGGTGACAACACGTTTAACAGCCCATTATTGCGCATGGTTTCCACAATCTACATGACCGTTACCTCGCCTAGCCTCTGTTTGAACATGTTTCCTCTGCTCATTGGATTCTCCCTCTGGACCCAATGCCCATATATGGTAAACGCCACGTCGTCCATTGCTTTGCGGATGCTCCGGACTTGATAGGGCAGTATCTTCCCTTCCTGGAGAGGGATTTCATGGGATTATATACAGGGGGACAGATAGCGGCTGATTAACAGCCCGGCGTCATTAGTATGTTTTAGAATCTATCTTACTAGCAGGCCCGGTGGGCCTGCTATTACATTGCTCACTCGGCGGCGCTACGCGCCGCCTCCGCGCCTCGTTCGCAAATTCTTACCAAGTTACTAATAGCTTGCCCTAACCAGCGTCCTATTCTGCGCGGCTGGCGGCGCGCCGTCGTTCTTCAGGCCGCGCGCGTAAGCCGTAAGCATCTGGTAAGATGAAACCAAAAGCCAGCAGAATGAAGTAAGTAAAAACATAGGTTAATAGGGACTGAAGTTGCCGAAGTGCGCTGTCTGATGGCGCAAAGTTGAATGTTGATGTCAAAGAAGCAAACGATGAAAGTTGCGACGCGCACGTGGTTAGGCATTAGGGAACACTAACTGGTCTTACCGTGAATTATTATTTTTCCTTCATTTGTATACTGAAAAAAGCTGCGTAAGAAATGGAAATTGAAAATTATTAATTTTAGGCCTTGCCTGGTGCGCGCTCAGATTAAGCGCAAAATCAAATTCATAATTTTACGCCGCGCATTTCGTCTTGTAAGGTCGTAACTATATCTGAAATAACTTTGCGACGCGCGCAGAGTTTCTGCGTTGCGCGCAAGATTAAAATGCGCGCGCGTCGTGTTTTGTTAGTTCAACAATTTTGTTTTCCATTACGTTTACGTGAAGTGTTCTGAATCAAACTTCGTGAACTTCTCATTGATTTTGAAACACGCCGAGACGTAGGAACATCGTTCGATACGAATTTATTTCATCGGTTGAACTCTACTGCTTAGATATTTTTTGTAATAACTTCCTGCTTTACTCAACTTCCAATAACTGTCGTCCAAAATATTCCGACATGCATCATGAACTACGGATTTAAAAACATCAACATTTAATAGCAACAACTCGACAGCTTAAATCACTAACGTAATAGTAACACTTCTTTACGAACTACTTTATGTTGCACGTGCGCTAATATACAATCTCCATAGCAACGGCACCTCTTTTCTCCCGTTTGCATTCGTTCCTCTTGATATTTTCTTGGCAAGCTCAAATTTAATTCGGTGCGGAAGCACAAACATTATTCACGTGCTCTTACGAAATTATGTAATAGATTGTTGAGAAATCAAACTGTCGATTGTCAGTGCTAGATTCCCCGACCAATAATTCTCATAATAATCAATTACGAGAATATGATATGTTCTGAGTACTCATCTTACAGAGCGGAGGATGGGGTAAAGTTAACATATATACATGGCAATAATAAAGAAATCAAATCACCCACCTCTCAGTCCGATGATTAATAACGCGAATTTGAGGATGATGAGTCCATCATTATATGATTTAAAGTTTCGTAAAGTACACAATCGATGACGTTCAACGCTCACCCTGATGAGTTGTAGTCCAGCATTCTCCCGTTTACACTGGGTTTGCAGAGCTCTGCTCTTCAGTAACTCAATGAAAACAGCAAGGTATGCAGCATGCCGGAAGGATAAGGGTTTCTTCTTCTCAACTAAAAACTCTCTGAGATAATATCTACTTTGTGTTTAAGACAAGGGTCAGGTCATTTATTTACTCGGAAAGGGGCAAAATTGAGATACCTGAATCAAATACCAGATACCTCAAAAGATACTGATGTATTCTTGTATTTGAATGATTTATATAAAGATAGGGACGATGGTTTGCATAGAAAGTATTTGAACTGGTATTGGTCTTCATGTCAGAAAACTCACGCTTTTTTGACCCATGGATGCTCCAGGGTTTGGTTGGCAGTAAGTCTCTTCTTTGCGTCAACCTCCAACAGATTCTCAATAAGTGACCGCACGGCGTCGGACAGACCCAGCCATGTCTGACTCGTTCTGTCGTATTTACCTTCCTGTATCCGCCTTGTGAGCTGAATCTGAAATGGTTATTTACCCTCCGATATGTTGTATTTTGCTTATCTACCGCTGTCAAATAGAAAATGTTTCCTTTGGAAAGTAGCTCATATCCCACATTATTCAGTACCAACGAACTAAATCTAATACCTACTAAGCATATATTCCTTACCCTCTTAGCGTGGTAAAAGGGAGGATTGCCTAGAAGCAACATATAGAGCAGCACTCCACATGCCCACATGTCAACGCTGGTCCCATAACCATCCGGGTTAGAGCCCACTTCAGCCCTTATCATCTCAGGAGCTAAGTAACAAAGAGTTCCGCACAGATCGTGGAGGAATTGGCCACCTTCTAGCTCCTTGGCGAAGCCAAAGTCCGTGAGTTTGACACCCATTGTGCGACTCATGAGGACATTTTCCATCTTTATGTCACGGTGTACAATGTTCTGAGAATGCAGTTGCTGAACCCCTAAAAATGAAAATGAGATGTTAATAGAAAGTTTTATAACATTAACAGTTATTATTATTTTCGTAATTCAATAAGTCTTTGACAACATGGTCTAGATGATATGAATTGAAATCAATCAACAGAGGATTTAGATTAATGTTTTGCAGTAACCTGTGACTAGTTGGCGGAAAAGATGAGCAGCCACCTTTTCAGTTAGTATTCCAAACTTGTTGACATAGTCAAACAATTCACCATGGGGACATAACTCCAAAACAATGTACACAAGAGAGTCCTGACTGAAAACCTAAACAAAAAGATATAATATAACATTTTAAATCAAAACTTGAATAATCAAAGATAACATGCAATCCATTTAAATTCAGGGCATTGTTATATACTTAGTAAGTATTTGTTTTTGATTGGGATCTATACTAATTTTGGGACAACCCACTTACTTGGGTAGATCAAGTATTTTAGTGAAACAATTTATAAGTCAAACCTTAACAGCAGATATCAGGTTAGGATGATGTTCAAGTCGACTAAGGATCTTCACTTCATTTTTGATGGCTTCCAGAATGTCCATGTCAGTAGACTGGTTTAAGTCAAGTATCTTAACAGCATAACCCTCCCCAGTAAAACGGTCAACACATTTGTGTACAATGCTTGTGAGACCCCTACCTAGCTCCTCCTTGACCTAAAATGAGGAAAAGTTTACAATTATGAACTAACATCACTTCATGGTCTCTTCGTTTGATAAATGAAGCTTCAAAATGATTGGGCATATGGGGAATATCAATTAGCCTTGAGCAAATACTCTTTATTCCTTTAATTATTCTTAGGACATCATATAAACCAAAAATACATAACATGCATATCTACCTCATATTGAGAATGAAATGCATCAATATCATCTCCAGGATTGATTAGAGTACTCTTTGTCAATACCCTTAGTTGAATCAATAGTTTAGCTTTTGCAGCAAACATGCCTCAATGAATGAATAGAATTTTAATGATTTATTACTATTTGGGGGTAATTACCTTTAAACCCTCATGAATTAAAGCCCCTGTTAGTGATTTTAAATACCCACTTAGGTGGGACAATTCAAACTGCTCCCCCCTTCTAATAAGCCTAGCCCCTTATGCCAGACTTATGCCCAGAAAATGTATTAGAACTTGTCATCAGATAATTAGTCTTTAATCTCTAGTCTCTACATTGTGAAATCATTTTCCCTAGAAATTTGATAATTCATTGGATACTCTGAGTCCCCTTATCTGCATTTAGAGGGCATCAATATAGGGAGGAAAGCATACCACTGTTTCTAAGCTGTGTATTCCATTCTGGCACCCAAAAATCAAAACACTTAAGCCCCCTTACACCCTCTGAATCAAACTCCCCATTGAAAACATCTATCTCTAATCAATCAAAGCATACATAGTAATATCAAAGACTGACTGCAATTTAATTAGCAAATATCATTTGCATGGATGTTTGATAATTTGAAATAGAAAATCAAAAGGTAATAGAAATAAAAGGCAATAGAAATAAAAGGTTTATTATTTGAAAATTCCTTGAAAATTCCTTGACTGCAATTTGAGTGCAGCTAGCTATGTTATTCACCTATATTTGCCTATTTCTCAAATGCCCATTTCATGATCATACAAATCTAATGACAAGTCATTGAAACAGAATAAAGTATTGATATAAGGCCACAAAGTATATAAATTTTGCAAGTTGTATATCTGAAAATCTAAATAAATAAATATGAATAAATAA
The DNA here is from genome assembly GCA_011033025.1 of Beroe forskalii. Taxonomy (NCBI): domain Eukaryota; kingdom Metazoa; phylum Ctenophora; class Nuda; order Beroida; family Beroidae; genus Beroe; species Beroe forskalii. The sequence continues at coordinate 25,174 of WFMF01000040.1, read as the reverse complement.
TGTACATTTATTCATCACTTTAAAGCTATTACAGATCCTAATTTAAAACTGCAATGCATTTAAACAGAATCTGGCTATCTAAAGTGACTCTTAAATCATTTGGTCAACAACATCAATTATAAAATAGTAAAAAAGGAACTTCAAAGCTTTCAGTTTTTACTAATATGTAACAGAAACGCCACTTATCACATGGGGTTTAATTGCATATGCAAAACTATCTTAATACATAGAAATGTTACATCTTTTTTTCATTTTTTTATGAGCTCAAATTCACATGTGCTTACAAAATTACAAAATAGATGGGGAAAACATGTAAGGACAAATTCTTAAGACAAAACACAATAAATATTGGCCTATTTAGACCCATTGTTGACAAATCAGCACATGGACATATTATTATTATTATTATTAAATCTAGACAGCATAAATACATATACCATCGAGCCTCTTCACGTAGGCATAACATACCCTTATCAAAATAATAAATAACAAATTTATAGATCTCGTAATAAGTTAATAAACCCTTTATAAAACTGGACGAATAGATGAAATAAAGAATGAGGAACTGCAGGACCCTTACCACACTAAGGCATGGGACATGACTTGAAACATGGACAATTTGGACATGTTCAAGTAACACTTCCTTTCAAATGTTGCTACTCTTTGCAAGTGATAGACCTTTCTGGTCACTTACTTTATCAAATCCCAATCTTTATCCTTCTCTTCACCTTGGCCTTTGTTTTCAGGCCCAAGCTTATTTGAGTATCATCTCCAGGTAAGTATATTGCCCCCACAGGCTTATGATAAGGAATAGTTATTGTGCTTCCATCAGGATAAACCAAAAGTGTTGGGTATGATCTTGGATTGCTGCCAAATCTTACAGTTCTATTTACTTGAGAACTTCGGATGTCAAAAGGAGTGGTATCTCTGATGGGTAATAGCTGAGGAAATCTTTGTGACCTCCTCTGAGAGACATTCACTCGACCACCATAGTAAGGCCATTTACTACCATCTTCATGCTTAATGTCATCAAAAGTATTTGGCTTTGAATGTTGAACAGTAACAGCATCATTAGGAAAATGTCTGTTCTTAAAATTCCTGACTGCACATTGCATATTAGGTTTGTGGCAAATAGCAACTTTTCTCAGCATTGTCACCTTTCACTGTAGAAATATAAATTAGTTTTTTCCATATTACTGATTACAAATCCTAAAACTTTCTATTAATCTAGTTTAATAAAGAGCCATAGCATCTTTTCCTTGAAAAATTGGTTTATAGTGCAATACTACAAATTAATACTTTCATATCGAAGTTGAAAAGAATAGAAAATGTAACAATGGTCAGTGGTATGGACTATGAACAACCAGACATGCGAAATAATATGCAAATAAGTGCAGCTGTCAAGGAAATATAAACGTTTAATGAAGCATTCTTAGCAAGCTTGTGAAAAAAGAGAACAACACAATAAGATATCTAAAATTTCATTTCGAAAATTGTGACCCTATTTTACGAAGCTTTGTAAAAAATGTTATTATTTTTCGTAATGTCATACTCCTTATTGTCAAACAAACAAACAAATACAATTGATATGTTTTTGCACAATGAACATTGAATATGATATTTCATTTGAGATAACAAAAACTTTTCTTTGTTCCATCATGTCACACCATCAGAGAATGGACACAAATTGAGATATACATATCTAAACAAATTACTAGGTAAAATAAAGATGATAAGTCGTTACAGTAATGATCATTATTATTGCTTTCTTCCAATCTTCCAAAACAATAATATTTTTCATTTTTGCTGATGCAATTGCAAATTGTCAGCAAAAGATAAGATAGATAAGATAAGATAATATTTTTGACAAAACATCAACTCAAATATTCAAACAAATTTCACCATATTATATCACTATATTAAGCACCCTTATGTCGAGGTACCCACAATAAATTACTAATGCCTTGCATTCATGTGCAGCTACATTGCAAATAGTTTGATAAAAATAACTTAACAACAGATTATGAACAATAATAGCAAAGTATTAAATAGAAACGGTTAGTCATAACAAGATTAAAAACATAATTCATGGTAATAAGTTAATGAAATTATAAAAATGTTAAAAAATAACATTGCAGTAACAGTACTGGATTACAAGTATCCGGATTGAAATAAGATTAACAATAATATTTAAAAAGTATTAGTCTAAACTGGTTCTTTGGTTTTATAGATGTTAATACCTTTTTTCTTAGCTACATAAGGATTTTCGATCAGATATTCATTAAACTTTTTCTTATTATCCATGTAATTACCTCCTTCTATTTTATCAATGATTAAGTTTGAAACCTCCCAAAAGTTATGGTCAGAGCTCTCTTTACAATCATTCTTGAAACTTTGTAAGTTAGTTTTAAAATCATTAACATTCTCAGAATTCTTCACATAAACTGGCAATTTATTCCAATAATTCCTTATACGTTCAGGGAGGAAAGCAGATCTCAGTTTACAAATGTCCTTACTGGAATTAAAATAAGCTTTACTTTTACTAATGATGTTGAGACCAGACCTACTAAGTTTGAAAAGGTCTTTTCCATAATCAACTTTATTACTAACTACTTTGAAAGTTTCTATAAGATCACCCCGAATACGACGCTCACCTAAAGTAGTTAATTTCATAATTTCCAGTCGCCTGCTGTAGGGTAACATACCAATGTCATTGCACAAACGAGTGAAACGGCGCTGGATTGCCTCAAGCTGTAAAATCAATGACCAGTTACCATGGCAAACAACTGGATTCCATATATTAACACAGTATTCTAGCTTAGGTCTTATAATAGTTTTATAAATTCTGGAAAGAATTTCTGGATCCCTTTCAATAACATTCCTGGATACCCACCCAATAGTTCTATTAGCAGCTTTTAAACAAGAATAAATGTTATCCTTCCAGCTTAAGTCAGAAGTAACTAAAGTACCTAAGTCTCTCTCCTCTAAAACATTACTAAGTAGTTTACCATCAAGAAAATAGTCATTTTGATGATTATCATTGAAATCAAAGTGCATAACCTTGCACTTTTCAGTATTGAATTTAAGAAGCCAAGTTGACTCCCAATTCTCTAAAGCTTTCAAATCATTATATACCTCTGATTTTTTACTTGCATCAGCAACAAGTTTCAGATCGTCAGCAAAAAGTTTAGTGATATTTCTAACATTTTGTGGTAGATCATTTATGAACAAAATGAATAAAAGAGGTCCCAAGACAGAGCCTTGTGGGACACCTGACAGAACAGCTCTCAGTGAGGAGTAACTTCCTCTAACACTAGTCCGTATTGATCTACCAGTCAAAAAATCTTTTATAATATTGAGAGTACTTCCCTTGATGCCATAATTTTCCAGCTTAGTCAGGAGCCTGTAGTGTGGAACTGTGTCAAACGCTTTCCAAAAGTCAAAATACAAAACATCTACAGGACATCCAGACTCAAGCATATTCATTACAGCATCAACAGTTTCTAATAAATTGGACACACAGGATTTTCCATTGACAAATCCATGCTGATTAATACTTATCTTGTCTTCTATGAAACTCAATAAATGTTTTCGAATAAACTTTTCGTAGATCTTGCACAAAACACAAGTCAAAGACACTGGCCTATAGTTAAGCGGGTCTAACCTAGAACCTTTCTTGTGCAGAGCAACAACATTTGCCATTTTCCACATTTTGGGAATACATTCTTCTTTGGCACATTTCAAGTAAAAAGATGTAAGACACTTAACAAAACTGGGACTGTCTGCTAGGGATTTAAGCAGCTTAGGATGAACATTGTCAGGACCAAAGCTCTTATAAATATCAATTGACATAAGTTCATCATAAACATCAGACTCATCAATTACCAATTTGCTTATTGATTGATCACAATCATCAAAACAACCCTGAGGCAAAGGACCAAGAGGTTCTCTCACAAAAACAGAACTAAAAGCATTAGCAAGACACTCAGCAGTCTCACTGTCATTATCAGTTAGTGCCCCATTAACTTGCCTCAGGACTGTAACCATTGATTTGACATTTTGTCTACTTCGCAAATATGAATAAAATGCTTTGGAATTGTGTTTCAAATCATTAGTAATCAATTTTTCATACTTTCTTTTGGATTTTTTCTCAACATCATTAACAAGACTTTGTTTTGATAGTGCATAACTAAAGCTTTCAGTAGTAGGGTTGGCATCAAAACTAGCCCAGGCTCGATTTTTTGCCTTGATTGCACGCTTCAGACTGGAGTTTATCCATGGCATGTTGTAGTTATCAATTTTATTACCACTCTGAACAATGGGCACAGGAGTAATCTTATCAGTAATTTTTAGCAACTTGCCATGGATTTCATTCCAAGCTTCCTCTACAGACATATCTTCTAAATCATTACTAAAATCCCATTTAGTGTCCAGTGACAAATTCAGCACATCAGAAATACTATACTTAGCCCAGTTCCTCTTAATATCATCAACATCATGGCAATGGACATTCACTGGTGAAAATATATTAAGTTCAGATATAACTGATACATGGTCACTCTTGCCAAGTGGACTAAACACATTGAACTCACTGACTAATGAATCTTCAGAGCAAAATATTTGGTCAATAGTGCTTTCTTGTATCTTATCCCCATATTTTCTCCGTCTTGTAATCTCATCTGTAATAAGCCAGTCCATCCCAGCATCATGTATGATTTCAAGAAGATTTTGTTGGAAAATTGTGGATCGATTAGAGGAATCAGTAGGACCTGATACATTCCCTGATACCCAAGACACATTGGGACAATTGAAGTCCCCAAGAAGTAATTTTTCTGATTCACTGTTAACTTTGCTAGAGAAGTATTCAAGAAATTCAGCATTTTGAGTATCATTCAAGGACATTGATCTATAAAAGCAACCTATCAGAATGTTGCCTATATCAGTTTGGATAACAAGGGAAGTAGAATCGATGCCTTTATCATGACTGTTATCAATAATAGATAAGTTATCACGAACATATATGGCTGAGCCTCCTTTATCACTAATTTCCTTGGATTTCTTAGTCCTTTCAAGTTTAAAATCTCTGTTTCCTTTGAATAAATTGAAGCCAGGGATTTGAATTTCTGCTTCTTCCAATTCATCTGAAAAATGTGATTCAGTGATACAGATAACATCAAGCTCCTTAGATTCAGCTAAAACACGCAATTCAGCCAATTTTCCATATAAGCCATTGGCATTTGTATAGTAAACTTTCAGATGCCTTTTCTTTTCAACATTCTTTTGGTTCATTGCTGTTCTTTGGTCTGTTTTTGCTGTTGAATCTGTTGTTGCAATTTCTGCCTCTTCCTTCTCTCTTGCCTGATAAAAAACTTAGCATCACGATCTCCTTTGCATAAGTCTTCATTAACCCAATGGATTCCTTGACGAAATCCCTTTCCATCATTATGCCAATAATTTGACATTTCTACCGATTTCAGAACAACCACCAATGGTCTTGGCACCAGGTTATCATCATCATTTTTCCTTACTCTACCAGCTCTGAAACAATTGACAACATCATTTGGCTTCAGTCCAAGTTTATCTGAGCAAATAAAGTCAATATCATGAGCCTTACGTTGCTCACCACTCATTGATGGGGATGCTTCAGGGACTTTGGATATCACAACATTTTTCCTTCTTCTTTCTCTTTCAATCTTTTCCACATTCATGGTTTGGCACACATTCTTAACCAAAGCAGGGGCAGTTGCTGCCTCAAGTACCTCCTTTTGGCCAGTTTTAAGAGCATCAGCATAATTCCGAACATCTTTCTTCACATTGCTTTGTACAGACTTAGTAGCATAGACAACATCTTCTCTAACAGTAGCAATCTCATCTTTTACTGCCTTCAGCTCCTCCCGTACTATTTTCCTTAAAGCATTCTGTGATGTGAGGTCAGTATGATCAGATTTGTATTTGGAGTAAAGACAATTGAAGCACCACCAGTTCACAAGAAGCTTTATGTGCTCTGGTCGCAGGCCATTAAGATTAACACAATCAATATGAAAACATCCTTTACATTTTGAGCAAGTGATAAGTCCTGTAGCACCTACTGCACTTCCACATACACAAGATTTATCTAATCTGGATATTTTTGACTGTGGACTTGAGGTTGAAGCATTGCTTTCTAAATCACTAGCAGGGGCTTTCTTCTTAGAATAAGTCTTTTCATTTCTCCTTTTTCTCCCTGAATCATCAGCACTCCACTCTCTTTCAGAACGAACAGAATTTACCATTGAGTACGCCCTATCAGTGTCCATACTGTCATCTTCACTAGCCGTAGTAGGAGTGAACACACTTTTGAATCTTGTAACATGGTTTGCAAATGGGTCTTTGACTTTATCATTGTTCTCTGTAACAGTATCCATCATTGATGTTCTCAGTTATTCTCTATTATGATTTCTCTACAAAACTAAGCCTTTTACTCAATAAACTAAATAGCTCAATAATATCTATCATGCTTACAAGATTAAAAAGTGAATATAATTCATGCTAAAAACAATACTCCACATTCATCTATAAGGTTTATATGCAGAATGAGGGCTTTGCAAAGCAGGTTTAATTGCAAATTCAAAGCACTGCGTGCACTTACGCACAATTATGCGCAGCGCATGCGGGCTAGAAAATCAAAGATGGAACTTATTTTAATTTTAGTTTATTTAGCATTATTTAAGGGCGCAACGCAATTCGAAGTGTGTGCGCGCGCGTACGTGCGCGCACACTTCGAACGACTGTGGCCTGACCTTTACTAAACACGCATTTCCTTGTTCGCATTGCGCGGCGCGTTATATTACCCATGGCCATGGGAAGAAAGCGCACCGCGCGCGTATATGTATGCACACCTTTGCCGGCTAGTAAGGTAACTGACTAACTGGTTAGGGCAAATAACTTTAACTACGGTGTTCCAACGCGAGCATGGGTATACGCGGTGTTAAGTGTTTAAAAGCGCATAATTGGCCATTGTGACAATATTGAATATTTTGTATTCTTGTCTGACGTTGACAGACCCTCTCGAGAATCAGCGCCGCGCGCGCGGCGCTGACGCCAGCCGCTTCGCGGCTGGCGTCAGCGGGCCATACAACGTACGGCAATTTGTATTCAATAGTGACATATCTTCAATTTCAGAATTTCTAGATCACGCATTGTATATTCTCTTTTTTATACGTTTTATTTTATCATTTGGCATTGCATTTAGGAACAGTGCCATGAAGCAATTAACTTTTCATTGTGTTATGTTTAAAAGTTGGGTTTATCATTCATGAAAAAAGAAAAGAATTGCTCTTGATTATGTTTTATTACATTGGAAATTCGTAGGATGTTACCCTACCCTCGCGCGCGGCGCAACGTTCCACATTTGGACGTCACTTTGCAACCAGTCAGAAGAAATAGACGGGGCAACGTCCGTCGAATTGGAAATACTAATTCAAATAAAATTTGTTGTCTTGAAAATATTTATTTGTTTTCTTGCCATTTGTCATGACTTTGAAATATTTTCCATGATTTTGTTGCTGTTTATAAAGGATGAAGTTTATTGAAACATTGCTGAAGGTCACTGAAATTTCTTGTTACTCCAGCAGTGGGGGTAAATTCAAAATAAATCTGGGTGTCATCTGCATAGAGATGAATTGAGAAGTTGTACTTTTGCGCTAGAGACTGAAGACCCTTTGTGTAGAGGATGAAGAGCAAGGGACCCAGAATTGATCCTTGAGGTACTCCAATTTCAAGTGTTGCTTCATCAGAAACAGACCCATTGTTTTATTCTGAACTTTTGTTTTATTCCTTTGAAATGGTACATATTCTCTAGTCTTTTGATGAGATACTGATGATTGACTGTGTCAAATGCTGCTGACAAGTCCAGCAGCATAAGACAAACATGATTTTGCTTATCCATAGCAATAAGGACATCATTGTGTATCTTAATGAACGCTGTTTCACAACTATGATCTTTCCTATACCCAGACTGCAGTTGAGGAAAAAGACCTTGGTTTGTTATATGTTCAACCATTTGCAAATGAACACATTTCTCAATCACTTTTGACAAGAATGAAAGATTGCTCACTGGCCTATAATTGGCAAGAACATCTGAGTCTAAGTTATGTTTTTTAAGAAGAGGACGAATAAGAGCTGTCTTCATCTGTCCTGGAAAGCAACCAGTTTGCAGGGATAAGTTAACAATTTTGGTGATCAATGGGAGGAGCTCATCTGTACAGTTTTTCAAGATCCAGGTTGGGATAGGATCCAGAGAGCATGATTTTGTACCCATGACTTGTATTACATCCCTTATATCAGATGGCATTAAAAGCCTGAAATAGCTAACAGAGTTTTCTGAAGGTTCAGTTGGTTTTGAGTCACATCCATTTGCAAAATTGATTCCAGATGACTCAGTGATATCTTTATAGATTTTATCAACCTTCTCAGAGAAGAAATCTTTTAAATCGTTTGCAGTTTCAATATCAGAGGAGCCTTTAGGAAGTTTCTTTTTTACAAATTCCTTGTCTAATAATGAATTTATAACTCTATATGTAGCTTTGGCATCAAGGATCGACCGAGGCCTCGGCTCGGCCTCGGTTTTCACCGAGGATTGGGGTTTTACCGAGGCCTCGGCCTCGGCCTCGGTCAGAATTGCCAATCCTCGGAATGCCTCGGCCTCGGTCATTTTAAATCCCAATTCTCCTCGGCCTCGGCCGAGTTTTTATAAATTTGCCGAGGATTTTACCGAGGATTTTAAAGGAAAATATACATATTTGATAACAGGAAAACCTGAATTTTATTTGAAAGAGGCCCAAAAATAACTTGTATGATTTATTTGAAAGATCTTGAAACATTTGATGAACTGTGGCCATCATATTTATTTGACTAGTCTCGTCAAAAATAGGAAAAAATGAGTAGGTAGAAATTTAGGAGCTTCAATTTAATTCACTAGCACTGCATGTCTCAAGTTGCTGCCGTGATTTTTTTCGACCGGCAGTCTCGTCGATAATAAGCAAGAATTGAAGTGAGACCCTATTGAGGCACCAATTTAATCTGACCTAAACGTCTGGCTTCTGGGGGCTGCCGCCTGCTGCCCCAGACCCCTGCCTAGCACTGTATTAAGTTGCTGCTGTGAATTTTCCTCGATCAGTCTCGTCGAAAATAGGCAAGAATTGAAGTGAAATCCTATTGAGGTGCCAATTTTATCTGATCTAAACGTCTGGCTTCTGGGGGCTGCCGCCCCCAGACCCCTGCCTAGCACTGTATTAAGTTGCTGCCGTGATTTTTCTCCGACCAGTCTCGGCGAAAATAGACAAGAATTGAAGTGAAATCCTATTGAGGAACCAATTTGATCTAATCTAAACGTCTGGCAGCTGGCCTTTGGGGACTGCCGCCCACAGACCCCTGCCTAGCACTGTACTTAAGTTGCTGCCGCGGATTTTTCTCGACCAGACTGTTTTAAACTTTACAAAACTACTTTATACAATCAAAATTGAGACCTGAAGATGTCGTAGAACGATGAAATTTATTGTAAAGAACCACATCGTTTCTATTTGCAAGTGTACCACTGAATCAGAGAATAAATAAAGTACTCATTAATTACAATTATGGGACTCTTATTCAACGTCCCGATCCGTAAATTTGTCGAAAATGGGCAAGATTAAAAGTGAGATCCTATTGAAGCACCAATTTTTAATCTCATCCGAACGTCTGGCTTCTAGGGGCTGCCGCCTCCAGACCCCTGCATTTTTCTCCGATCAGTCTCGTCAAAAATAGGCAAGAATTGAAGTGAAATCCTATTGAGGCACAAATTTAATCAATTCCAAATCTTAACGTCTGGCATCTGGGGGCTGCCGCCCCCGACCTCTCCCTAGTCCCTAGCACCGTACTTAAGTTGCTTCCGTGAATTTTCCTCGACCAGTCTCGTCGAAAATTGACGAGAATGCAAGTGAAATTATATTGAGGAACCAATTTAATCTAATCTAAACGCATGGCATCTGGGGGCTGCTGCCCCCAGACCCCTGCCTAGCACTGTAGGGACTGTGGTACTTACGTTGCTGCCATGATTTTGGCCTTGAAGAGTCTTGTAGAAATTAGGCAAGAATTGATGTGAAATCAAACTGAGGTACCAATTTAATCTAATTTGAACGTCTGGCTTCTAAGGGTGCCGCCCCAGACCCCTGCCCAGAATTGTACTTACGTTGCTGCCATGATTTTGCTTGGAAGAGTCTTGTAGAAAATAGGCAAGAATTGAAGTGAAATCCTTTTGAGGCACCAATTTTCAATCTTATTCGAACGTCTGGCCTATGGGGGCTACCGCCCCCAGAACCTTGCTAAACATAGTCAAATAGGTTCACTCAGCCGAGCGTACAGGAAACTGTGAGGGAGGGTTAAATGAGGAGAAGCCCATTGCAGCGAAGTCTCGGGCGAATAAAGTATGGATTATACTTCCTTAACCGTCACTGGCTTGATTACACTTGAATCCCCGATTCCTGTCATTGGCCGCGGCTATTTGAATTAAATTAAAACCTTTAAAATTAAAAAATAATATACTATGCTATATATTATGCTCATTGAGGTCTCATACAGGTCCCTTGCAGGGAACTGTGCTTTCGCTTGTCCAGATAAGATGAATAATAAGTGCAAATATTATGCAGTTAAGATCTAGTATTACGGTCCACTGAACAATATCAATTAGTTTTGAACTTTTCCAACAAAACGGTGCAGTTGTGGTGATCCACTCAAATTGTTGAAAATATCCCCTGAAATCCTCGGCCTCGGCCTCGGCCTCGGCCTCGGTGCAAATTAGGGCACCGAGGACTCGGCCTCGGCCTCGGCCAAAATTTTAGATCGTCGTTTTCCTCGGCCTCGGCCTCGGTTGAAATTTCAGATTTTCATTTTCCTCGGCCTCGGCCTCGGTCAGAAATCTGCCCCTCGGTCGATCCTTGTTTGGCATTACCTTTTACATCTGAAAGCTTATCTGAGAAATATTTATGCCGAGTCCTATCTATGATGATAGCAGCATCAATCTGCTTTTCTTTATAATTTTCAAGAGCCTCAGGGTTGTCTCTGTTCTTGCTGTAATGTCTCTCAGCTTTCCTTCTCTCTCTTCTAGCATCTTTGCATTTGGCATTAAACCAGGGAGACTCATCTTCTGTGACATGAATTTCTTTCGATGGAGCATGTTCATCAAAAACTTCCTTGAGTATTGGGTCATGAATATCAACAGCTTGGGACAAGCTAACCACATCGCTAAGGCCTGGAAGCTTCTGCTTGAGGTCTTTTTTGAATTTGTCAACATCTATTTTGCCTGTTTCTCTAACTTCTTTGGTAACCCATGATTTTCCAATGCATGGAACAGGACAGAGGGGAGTTGAAAAACCAACAAAAAAGTGATCAGACGTAGTACCAGTGTTTTCACTTATGAATTTGTCTTTAATAACAATACTGTCAATACTTGTATCCTTTGTGAGCACAAGATCTAGGGTACCTCCAGATACATGAGTAGAGCCACTGACATGCTGTATGAAACCCTTTTCTCCAATTAAAGACAGAAATCTACATGCAGCTGGATCAGACAAGTTTTCAACATGGAAGTTAAAATCACCACAAATCAAGGGCTTACCAGATTTAGCTGACAAGCAATTTAAGTAATCATCAAATTCTACAAAAAATTTGGATTCCCTTGTTTCAAGATACTTTTTTCTAGAAGCTTTTTGAGTACTTCTGTAAATTACACAAAGCCTCAAAGTATCAGTTGCTGTTTTAAGGACAGCTTCTAAGGCTTCAAATGAACTATATTTTTCAACATTATTCCTAACTATCTTGACAGTTTTGAGGTTCCAGATGAAACCCACGCCTCCTCCTTTTCCTTTTCTTGTCCAGCATTGATGATATCAAATCCCATTTCATGAATTTCAGCCGCTTTTGCAGAGCCATTCTGCCTCATCCATGTCTCAGTTACATAACAGATATCAACATCATGATCTAACATGTTTTCCAGCAACCCAGTTGTCTTGTTGCAAATTGATCTAGCATTGAACACACCAAAATTTATACATGACCTCTCTAGACCTTTGATCACATCACGTTTTTTGAATGAATTTCAGTATTGTTTGCAATTTTATTTATCTCCCTTGTATACACAGGACATAGAGGATCAGCTGCATTATGAGATTTGTAATCATCTTTGTCGCCTGGAACACTTGAATGGAAACATTTTGCACAACTATGTTGGGCAAATAGCTTTTTCTTAGTACAGGACTTAGAGGAATGGGAACCCATACAGTAAAAACATACTGGAGCACTTTCTTTCTTTGGACAATCTTGAGACACATGACCAATCTGCTGACAATGATAACATTGCTTGAAAAAGAACCTATCTTGAACATCCAGTGAGTTGTTTCCTATAAAGATTTTGCCATACTGTGAAGTTAGAATAGCAGATCTGATAGAAGGGGAAACTTTGATAGCTACGGTTATAGTTGAGTTCTCTTCAAGTTGGTTGATGTAGATGACTTCAAGTGTGGCCTTTGTCTGTCAGATTTTTGATACAGTCATTTTTGCTGAGAATTGATTCTTTTATTAGGGTCTTTTGATCCTCTCTTTTCCTTTCAAGTGACAAATTTTGGTCAATAGAGCTGAAAAAACTTCCATCAACACCTTTGATAGTAAGTTTTGGGAGGAGCTTTTTACCCTCCTTTGCTTGGAAGCCAGCAGCAGGAAGATTGAGTTCATCAATTATTCTTGATGCCTTTTCTCTTGTTTTTGAGTCAGGAAATGAAACAGTGATCGAGCCATTTTTAGCATTGGTTTTGAGAAAGTTTGTTGGAATTTCTTTCAGGCTTTTGCTCAGATCAGACTTTAATGATCCAACTTTCTCCTTTACCTCATCCTGTGAAAGACTTGATTCAGTAGTTGGGGCAATAAACAACAACTGTTGTTGATTCTCAGGAGTCTTAGGGACATCAGTGCTAACAACATCAGCATATAGGGGAAGTGATGGAGAATTACAGACAGTACTAACTTGACTAGAAGTTGATGATATATTGCAATCATTATGGGAGTTGGTAGCAATTTTATTTTCAATCATCAAGTTTACTTCAGTCAGTATTTCATGCTTGATATTAGACATGACAGATTCCAGCCTATCAACTAAAACAGATTTTGAGGCATGGTTTTCGTTTGAGTCTGGACTAATAGGAGTGAGATCTGTCTGTACATAACAATCAATTTTGTTAGTGATTATTCTTTTTCCTGTGAGAGAAGCATCGCATGAATCACAGATAAAACATACCACACCAAATCGCTGAGAATTTTGTCCATACTTGGCATTGAGGGGCTTATAGAGATTCAAGAACGATTTTGAACATACAGCTTCAGGAGAAGGTACACATCTCACATCATAACACAAAGCATGGTAGTCTTTTCCACATAACTTACAGACAACAGCATTTTCCCAAGCATTAACATCAGAACACTTTAAACATATTCCATTATCAATAACTGGAATACTTGACATACCCAGGAAAGCAGATTCCTTCTTCTTTGTCTTCTTGTTCACATTCATTGCCATAGATATTGCGACTAAAAGCACTCTCTAGACAGCGTCTGAAACAATATCTAACTTGAGGATGAGAGGGCAGGGTTAGAACCGCTGCACTTACACCACCGTGTGATGCACTCCCACCAAGACTTCGAGCAAGTATTGCAGAAGAGTCTGTGTACAAATCAGAGCAATCCAATATAGCACACAGACAAGATCTGTTGTCAAAACGAACTCTTAGCTTTGGGTTCCTCAAATTTGATTGTAATTAGTAGTGTTGTTAAGTTTAAATGCTCTACTCTCATATTTTCTTTGTAGAACAAATACAGATTATTTCTTGAATTTCAATCAATAGGTGATCATTTCAAGCATAGTGTCAGGGTAAACTGGTGTCAGGATTTGATAAGTAAATAGTGCCATGGATCAGGGTAAAGTGGAGTCAGTAAACTGGCATCAGGCTAAAGTGGTGTCAAGGTAAAGTAATGCAAGGGAAAAGTGGTGTCATGGTAAAGAGGCATCCAGGTGAAGTGGTGTCAGGGTGAAGTCGTGCCATGATAAAGTGGTGTAAGGATAATGGTGTCACAGTGACACAGTGGTGTCAGTGAAAATGGTGTCACAGATGATAGTTTCAGAAAAAGTGGTGTCAGGGTAAAGTGATGCCAGGGTGAAGTTATGTCAGGGTAAACTGATGTCAGTGTTAGAGAGATCAGTGGTGTCATAGTCAGAGTGGTGTCAGTGAAAATGGTTCACAGTTGATTGTTTCAAGAAAAGTGGTGTCAGGGTAAAGTGATGCCAGGGTGAAGCTTCTTCTTTTGCGGTCACCGGTTTCTAGTCACAGCATCAGTGCCGTGTCTCTGTCGCCGGGTCCCCAGAGGCTAGCCAGGGTGAAGTTATGTCAGGGTAAACTGATGTCAGTGTTAGAGTGGTCAGTGGTAACATAGCCAGAGTGGTGTCAGTGAAAATGGTGTCAGGTTAAAGTGGTGCCGGCCGGTGAAATAATGCCAGTGTAAAGTAATGTCAGGAAGGCTGTGAAGAGTGGTTAGTGGTGTCAGGGCCAGAGTTGTGTCAGTAGGAAAATTATGACAGGATAAATTGGTGTCTGGGTAAAGTGATTTCAGGGTGAATTTGTGCCAGGATAAAGTGGTGTAAGGATAAAGTCGTCAGTAGTTTCAAGTGGTGTCAGGTAAAAATGGTGTCAGGGTTAGATTGGTAACAGGGTAAAGTGGTAACAGGATAAAGTGGTGTCAGTTTAAAATGGTGTCAGTGTGAATTTATGTCGGGTGAAGTCGTGCCAGGATAAATTGGTGTCAGTGTTAGAGTGGTCAGTGGTGTCCCGTGTCATGGTCAGAGTGATGTCAGTGAAAATGGTTCTAGCACGGGTAAAATTATGTCAGTGTGAACTGATATAAGGGTGGCTGTGAAGTCGTGTCAGGTTTAGATGTTGTCAGGGTTAGATTGTTATTTGTTGAAGCGGTGTCTGGGTAAATTCATGTTAGTGTAAAGTGGCGCCAGGGTGAAGTGATGTCAGATGAAGTCGTACCAGGATAAAGTGGTGTCAGGGTTGTAGTGGTGTCAGTGAAAACGGTGTCCCAGTTCATGGTTTCAGGAAAAGTTGTGTCAGGGTTGAGTGATGTCCAAGGATCGACCGAGGGGCAGATTTCTGACCGAGGCCGAGGCCGAGGAAAATGAAAATCTGAAATTTCAACCGAGGCCGAGGCCGAGGAAAACGACGATCTAAAATTTTGGCGAGGCCGAGGCCGAGTCCTCGGTGCCCTAATTTGCACCGAGGCCGAGGCCGAGGCCGAGGCCGAGGATTTCAGGGGATATTTTCAACAATTTGAGTGGATCACCACAACTGCACCGTTTTGTTGGAAAAGTTCAAAACTAATTGATATTGTTCAGTGGACCGTAATACTAGATCTTAACTGCATAATATTTGCACTTATTATTCATCTTATCTGGACAAACGAAAGCACAGTTCCCTGCAAGGGACCTGTATGAGACCTCAATGAGCATAATATATAGCATAGTATATTATTTTTTAATTTTAAAGGTTTTAATTTAATTCAAATAGCCGTACGGCCAATGACAGGAATCGGGGGATTCAAGTGTAATCAAGCCAGTGACGGTTAAGGAAGTATAATCCATACTTTATTCGCCCGAGACTTCGCTGCAATGGGCTTCTCCTCATTTAACCCTCCCTCACAGTTTCCTGTACGCTCGGCTGAGTGAACCTATTTGACAATGTTTAGCAAGGCTCTGGGGGCGGTAGCCCCCACAAGACAGACGTTCAGATAAGATTGAAAATTGATGCCTCAAAAGGATTTCACTTCAATTCTTGCCTATTTTCTACAAGACTCTTCAAAGCAAAATCATGGCAGCAACGTAAGTACAATTCTGGGCAGGGTCTGGGGCGGCACCCCCAGAAGCCAGACGTTCAAATTTATAGATTAAATTGGTACCTCAGTTTGATTTCACATCAATTCTTGCCTAATTTCTACAAGACTCTTCAAGGACTAAATCATGGCAGCAACGTAAGTACCACAGTCCCTACAGTGCTAGGCAGGGGTCTGGGGCAGCAGCCCCCAGATGCCATGAGTTTAGATTAGATTAAATTGGCTCCTTTATATAATTTCACTTCAATTCTCGTCAATTTTCGACGAGGCTGGTCGAGGAAAATTCACGGAAGCAACTTAAGTACGGTGCTAGGGACTAGGGAGAGGCGGGGGGCGGCAGACGTTAAGATTTGAAATTGATTAAATTTGTGCCTCAATAGGATCACTTCCATTCTTGCCTATTTTACACGAGACTGATCGGAGAAAAATGCAGGGGTCTGGAGGCGGCAGCCCCTAGAAGCCAGACGTTCGGATGAGATTAAAAATTGGTGCTTCAATAGGATCTCACTTTTAATCTTGCCCATTTTCGACAAATTTACGGATCGGGACGTTGAATAAGAGTCCCATAATTGTAATTAATGAGTACTTTATTTATTCTCTGATTCAGTGGTACACTTGCAAATAGAAACGATGTGGTTCTTTACAATAAATTTCATCGTTCTACGACATCTTCAGGTCTCAATTTTGATTGTATAAAGTAGTTTTGTAAAGTTTAAAACAGTCTGGTCGAGAAAAATCCGCGGCAGCAACTTAAGTACAGTGCTAGGCAGGGGTCTGTGTATGGCAGTCCCCAAAGGCCAGCTGCCAGACGTTTAGATTAGATCAAATTGGTTCCTCAATAGGATTTCACTTCAATTCTTGTCTATTTTCGCCGAGACTGGTCGGAGAAAAATCACGGCAACAACTTAATACAGTGCTAGGCAGGGGTCTGGGGGCGGCAGCCCCCATCATCAAGTGGTGATTTAGATCAGATAAAATTGGCACCTCAATAGGATTTCACTTCAATTCTTGCCTATTTTCGACGAGACTGATCGAGGAAAATTCACAGCAACAACTTAATACAGTGCTAGGCAGGGGTCTGGGGCAGCAGGCGTAACCTTCAAGCCAGACGTTTAGGTCAGATTAAATTGGTGCCTCAATAGGGTCTCACTTCAATTCTTGCTTATTATCGACGAGACTGCCGGTCGAAAAAATCACGGCAGCAACTTGAGACATGCAGTGCTAGTGAATTAAATTGAAGCTCCTAAATTTCTACCTACTCATTTTTCCTATTTTGACGAGACTAGTCAAATAAATATGATAATACAGTTCATCAAATGTTTCAAGATCTTTCAAATAAATCATACAAGTTATTTTTGGGCCTCTTTCAAATAAAATTCAGGTTTTCCTGTTATCAAATATGTATATTTTCCTTTAAAATCCTCAGTAAAATCCTCGGCAAATTTATAAAAACTCGGCCGAGGCCGAGGAAAATTAAGGATTTAAATGACCGAGGCCGAGGCATTCCGAGGATTGGCAATTCTGACCGAGGCCGAGGCCGAGGCCTCGGTAAAACCCCAATCCTCGGTGAAAACCGAGGCCGAGCCGAGGCCTCGGTCGATCCTTGGTGATGTCAGGGTAAGTCGTGTCGGAGTGATGTGATGTCGCGTGAAACCCTGTCACTGAGCACTGCCCTTGTTGAATATTGCACAATTCTTGAAAGAGGAATATCTTTGACAATGATATTGGTTGTTTACATCAGTTTAGATACCTTATTGACCTTTATTTAGCCAGCCTTTTTTGTCCGGCCTTTTTTTAACCGGCCTTATTTTGATAGGCAATATGGACTTAAGAACAAAAATCGAATTCGAATCATTATGTACTATTAAACGATTTTATACTAAATAAATTGCATTAAAACCCATATCGTGGTATAATATCATGATTTGTCATTATCTGTGTTATATATAGTGACGGTCAAATGAATTTAATAGTACAAGAGCCAAGTAGTAAAATTTTCATGTGACCTTAATTAGCTGGCCCTCTATTTAATCGGCCTTTTTTAACCGGCCCTTTGGACAAAAATTTAAAAGTTTTTTTTTGTCCTGGGCCGGTTAAATAAGAGCCAATAAGGTAACTCACTCCACAGTTTAGCACCGAGATGCCTCCCAAAAAGAAGGAAGTCAAAGAAGAGCAGTCGCCTCTCTACTTAGGCCGGTTTGGGACCTCCCTCAAGATTGGTATTGTAGGAGTGCCTAATGTGGGGAAGAGCACATTCTTCAATGTTTTGTGCAAACAGGTGAGAGCACCAGATCCCTGCACTTTAGTTGTGTTCATGGACACATTCAAAAAACTTCTAAAGACTCATTATTTTGAGACAGTATTTGTTGGTATCGAATAAGTTTATGGTCTGAAATCTTTTTTACATAATGTTATTGCCTGAAATCTTTTGCAATTTATTTTGGTCACGCTTGAATGACAAAATATTTCTGACAGTTATATTAGCAATTGTCTAAGCGTGTAAGAAGTACTTTCAATTTATTTATTTGTATGTTTAGGACTACTGTAGGACACCCGGCAATCATCCACAGTAATTCGCTCCTACTAATTTACTACCTTTATTTCAAACCTAGTTAGAACACGAACTCTACATTTTGTAGGTTTAAAGAAGTGAAGGACGTTAATGATGCGGAGGTTACCTTACAATATCCAGTCTGATGAAGCCATTCATAATGAAAGCAAACTATATAATGTGAACTATGATAATGTGCTTACAGTTATATGTGGCAATCTGCGGAGATACGCTTAAAACCACTCAGCAATCCAGGCTCCTATAAAACCAATTTCAGAGCATCCCTGCGGAGAACTTTCCCTTCTGTACGATTGACCCTAACGAGAGTCGAGTAGAAGTTCCAGATGAGAGGTTCACGTGGCTGTGTGACCTCTTCGCGCCTCCCTCCAAAGTCCCTGCATTCCTTCACGTTGTGGACATTGCAGGATTAGTGAGGGGTGCTAGTGAGGTTTGGAACCTTTTATTG
The DNA here is from genome assembly GCA_011033025.1 of Beroe forskalii. Taxonomy (NCBI): domain Eukaryota; kingdom Metazoa; phylum Ctenophora; class Nuda; order Beroida; family Beroidae; genus Beroe; species Beroe forskalii. The sequence goes on along the minus strand of WFMF01000040.1, from coordinate 6,209 downwards.
GATGATGCTGCTTCTTGATGTAAGGGCTGGATGCAATGAGGGGAGATTTCTGTTTATCACAGGTTTATCATTTCGCTGGTTTATTGGGCATTGAAACCCCTTCAATGGGAGGCTCGAATGTTATTTATTAAGTGATTAATGAGCAATTTTTCAGGGTGAAGGTTTGGGTAACGCCTTCCTGTCGCACATAGGCGGCTGTGATGCGATATTCAGCATGATGAGGGTGTTTGATGACCCAGACGTCACTCACGTGGATGGAGATGTGAGTATGGGAGATTGTGATGATCTGGGCAATATGCCCTACGGTAGATATATGTGATATGTGAAACAATTATTGTACACCCACTTTTCTTACGATACAATATCATCCAGTACCTTGTACCCCGTTGTACCCAGTAGCACCCAAGGTTTTTTTTTATCAAAGTAAAATGATATTGATATAGAATCCTGGATAAGCACGCACTATTCATTCATCAGAAAATGTAATAAATGACCAAGATAAGCTCCAATGTTTAGCGATTAAATCGGAAAATAAGCTTGCATTCTGTGTACATCGTTCAACAACAATACTCGCCTTTGTCGTCTTATTACTTTATTATTTGTCACATGTAGTGAATTCTTGAGTTTATGGGATTTTATTCATTATTCGCTACACTTGATCTGTTTTTGTGTTTTTGTGCACCATGACATACATTATGTGTTTTTTCGTTTGCCATCTCTCAGGTTGTTGATATCCTGGATATCCCATGTCAGTTCTTTATTTCTTCATAAGTTTGTGTGAGCAGTTTAAGATTTCCAAGTTATTTGATTGTACCCCGTGTTATTTCAGGTGGATCCGCTACGCGACACTGAGACAATATTTCAAGAGTTACGTCTCAAAGACATAGAGTACTTGACCAACAACTTGGAGAAAGTGCAGAAGATTGTCGCTAGAATGGGCGACAAGGACAAGGCTGCAATCAATGAATTCGAAACCATGAAAAAGGTATGTTGACATCTGCGCTGCCATCGATAAAGGACGTCCGCAATGAGGGGGAGTCTGGCTAATGAGGACGTTCGCAGACATAGGGGGAGGGGGTGTTTGGTTAAATGCGGACGTCCGCAGTTTATGGAAATTTTGGTCGATATCACGGTTTTTTCGCTAGAAAATCATGAAATCTCGGGCCAAAAATAATGACCAAAAAGATTTTCAAAGGTGGAGGGGAGGGGGTTCTGAAATGCGGACGTTTGCGGACAAGGGGGTAGGGAGGGGTCTGAACGGTCAAAATTTCGCGGACGTAAGGGGCGGACTTTGAAGGATGTCCGATGAAGGACGTAGCGCGCTAACGCCGAATTGTTTTTCGATGGATTTCAGCATTTGTTGCACGCGCTTATGGCGCGCGCGCTTTGGTTTTGACGTAACGACCTATTACTATACTAATTAATTCACTAATAAATTCCTTGCAAAAGGGGCATCCCAAGCCAAAATGCGATAGTTGAGGTGTGATTCTAATTCATAATCAAAAGCATGGTAAACATGTTTCTTAGTTTGTGCACCCCATTGCAGGCTATAGAGTATCTAGAGGAAGGTAAGGACATCAGGAAATAAAATACAGGCTGACAACATCCCATTGCAGGCTATAGAGTATCTAGAAGAAGGTAAAGACATCAGGAAATGAAATACACTCTAACAACACCCCATTGCAGGCTATAGAGTATCTAGAGGAAGGTAAGGACATCAGGAAATGCACGTGGTCTAACAAGGAGATAGAGGCGCTCAACAAGCACCTGCTGCTCACTAGCAAGCCCGTTATCTATCTTGTTAACCTTGGGGAGAAGGACTACATAAGGAAGAAGAACAAGTGGCTGGTCAAGATCAAACAGGTAAACTAGCTAGGGCTTCAGTTTAACACATTTCTTACAATTACATGAATGAATCTGTAATTTCCACACGAGCGTCATATGTACGTACGTGACACTGATTTTACAGTTTAATCTCGTACGACAACACGATGTACGTACACAATGAATTAAAGTTTTAAATTTTGGAATGGCTCCAGGTTCTTGGTTCCTATTTTCCTAATGTCGTTACAGCTGCCTTACTCCAATTGGAATTATTTTTTACTTATTGGCCAATTTTTACCACATCATTTTTTGGCACTACCTGTGAAGTAAGAGTAACAATTCTGTTATCTCAGTATCTGGATGAGAAAGATCCGGGTGCCACCATGATCCCCTTCTCTGGCGCACTGGAGCAGCGCCTCATAGACGAGCCTGAAAACGCTAAAACCTACCTCGAGGAAAACAAGACTCAGTCGAATCTTGCTAAAATCATTGTCACCGGATTCAAGGCTCTGGGACTCCAGTACTTCTTTACCGTGGGGGCTGATGAGGTGAGGATTTTATCTCCTGAGTTAAACTATGCTGGGAAATGTGGGGGTGGGATTCAGTTGTAAGTGGTGTGTATCTTTGTAGTGTTTCGTTTTTACTCCTTTTTAGTGCCGTTTCACATGCATTGATATAACGCCTGTGTCTGGAGTTTAAGCATCGATACCCCCACTTCCAGGTTCGAGCTTGGACGATACAGAAGCACACCAAAGCACCGCAGGCTGCGGGTAAGATACACACGGACATGGAACGGGGGTTCATCAAAGCCGAGGTTTACAAGTACGACGACTTGGTGGAGCATAAGACAGAGGCTGCTGTCAAAGCTGCTGGGAAGTTTACTCATCCATATCAATCACTTAAATTCACATCTCGGACTGTGATTCATATTTGGCTGCGCTTCATATTTGACAGTAACTTTTCTGTATTGTATTGGATTCCCGTGTGCGATTCCAACCTGTCAAAGCTGCTGGGAAGTACAGGATGGAAGGAAAGAACTACGAGGTACTAGATGGTGACATAATCAACATTAAGTTCAATGTTACGGACCCTGGTAAAAAGAAATAGAGCATTTAAGTTAAACTGTATAGGTACTGATAATTGATATTTCTTTTATTTATCAATTATGTCATTTTTACTGAATTATTTATTGGTTTATCTTTGAGGGCTTCTGCTTTGAGATTTGTACATTTCACAAATGGGTTTCATTTTCAATCAATTCTGTTTCAATCTAAACACAAACATTGCTGAGCGCTGCATTGCGTTCAGCGTTGTGTTGGGAAAACGAGAAAATTGCCGAACATTGTTCGTGTTCGGTACCTTGCTTGTTGCTTTACGCGTATACGACCTTGCTTCCTTGGCCCTGCTGCCCTGAGTCCTTTTTTAAAGGGCCAGGAAATCGTGTAAATTGTTAATGGATTTGATCACCCATTCCTAACCAGGTTACAATTTCACTCCGCTCAGCTCCTCTTTTGATGAGTGAAACGACGGCACGCGCCGTGCGCAAAAAAGGGCTCCGGCTCTGCCCTCTGGTTACTCTAACCAAAGCCCTCTTTTGCGCGCAGAACGACGCGCGCGCGCGCGCCGTCGTTTCACTCCTCAAACATCAAACCTCGCTGATCGGCGTTAGCTATAGCACCGGGTAAGGTGAACCCTCTGGATTGGGTGAATCCCTAGTGCGGCTATAATATATAGCGGCATCTCTCAGAAAAGTGCGCGCGCGTCGCGTCAGAATACTGTCCCCTTTGCTAAACGCGTATATCCCTGTTATCGTCGCGCGGCGCGTACACACACCTATGTGGGCTTAGGAACTGTCCTATCTAACCAGGGGCGTCGTCGTGAACATGAAAGCAAGGCGCTAACGACGACGCGACGGCACCTGTGCCTTGGTTAATTGGTTATCTTGGTTAAGTTTGTGCTTACTTTGTATGAATCAGTTTCGGACCGAAAGTGCTGCGCGCAAATTCTGACAATATTACTCATAAGAACATTTGTGAATCTTCAATTGATGCCAAAATTTGCATGGATACAGCGTCTGTGCGAAAATTTGAAGCATTTTCGTCCAATTTTATAGGCATTAGAATTACTTCATTGGTACAAATACCATAAAGTGAAATATTTTACATCTGTAGAATTGATGTTGTTTTCTAGTCTGGTATTTGGTTTAATGAAACATAGATATTTTGTGGACAAGAGTGTTGATGTATTTCATCAAAACAATTATTTTATTTTATTTTTATTTTGATAAATTTATCAAGTCCAAAGTTTCCAAACAATGAAAAAATATTTCAATATCTTACAACAGTACAGACCAGCATTTGCACAATTGATTTTATTTCAAATTAAAGTGATTAGAATTTTCAATTTAAAATTGCTTATAAAAGCCCTCTTAAATCATATTTAATTGATAAGAAACAACATATTATTGTGATTTAATATATTTGAATTAAAAAGAAATTTTTCTTCAAGACATCAATCTGCAAGACTTTTCTCCAACTCCTTACTTGAACACCAACATGATTCCTTTAGGTAATGCAATGTGATGAGCAGTAGGATCTTAATGAGTCACACCAAGATGAGTGGTGTGCAGGCATCTTCAGTCCAATACCTACCTCAGCTTTCGGGGTGTTTAAATTGCGAGAGCTTTTTATGAGGTAGGCCCCCCAGCAGTCACCCCCTGGTACCAGGGTATAGCACTGTCAAGTGCAGTGACCACCTGCCTGAATGAATCTGAAACTTGCTCTTTGGTCTTTGTCTTTACTCCAAGCACCAAGTAATTAAGCAACGCACTAAGTGAAGAGAAGTAGAGGACCAGCGGATGGATCCGGGTCATTTGTGTCCTTTTACGTTGCACATTAATGAAATTAATGCGAGTGTGATTTAATAATTTAAAAATACTTAATATACATACATTGTGATCTATTAGTCTAAAAATATGCATGAAAATAAAATTATAGAGCAGCATATCATTAAATGACGCCAGACTAGAGTAGTAAATTCTTGTTTCACTACTCTAGTCGCTATTGCAACGAATGTGATTATATAGTAAGGGTACGACTGTAACCCCCTGTGAACTAAATAGTTAAGTAGGTCTGAGAACGTTTTTCGGTAGTTCATAGTCCATAGATTCACCAGAAAAAAACTCCCCGGATTCCGAGTTGGGGAAACCCCTTTTTTGGACCCCCTTTTTCTCCCGAATTGGGGCACAAACTTCAACCGGCCATATCTCAGCTTCTGATTGAGATACAGGCCATATTGTTATACCAAACTATGCAGGATGAGCACATCATAGGCGACGAAGCATAGTTTCCAAGTCGTAACCCCTTTAGTTTTGGAGTTATGGACGAAAAACCTCTTTTTAGCCCTCATGAAACCCCAAAATTGCCCCTTTTTGATAAATAGAATCTGAAGGACCTAGAGAACTCAACGAGGACACTACCCCATGCAGAATCATCACATTATGGGGGGTAGAACATGGTTTCAAAGTCCTATCCCCTTTCGTTTAAGAGTTATGGACGAAAAACCTCTTTTGAGCCCTACACATAACCCCAAAATTGCCCCTAGTCAATAAATAGAATCTGAAGGACCTAGAGAACTCAACGAGGACAGAATCATCACATTTTGGGGGGTAGAGCATGGTTTCAAAGTCCTAACTCCTTCCGTTTAAGAGTTATGGACAAAAACCCTTATTAGCCCTATGCGTAACCCCAAAATTGCCCCCATTTGAAAGATAAAATCTGAGGGTCGTAGAGACCTGAACGAGGACCCTATCCTATGCAGAATCATCACATTATGGCGGGTAGAACATGGTTTCAAAGTCCTAACCCCTTTCGTTTTTGAGTTATGGACGTAAAACCTCTTTCAACTCCAAAATTTTTAATCAAAAATGGAATAGAGCTTGGTTATATAAGATAGGGATAAAAATCAAATGAACACGGCAAGATATTCCACAATAATATAACTGTAAAATTTACATAGAATAATCGAACCTTTTCCTAAAAGAATGCAGAGGAAGTTTATAAAGAATAATTATGACACATCACATATATCTTAACTAACTTAAAGTGTTCCACTTTCTATAATGTAAACATGTCTCTTTTGCAATAGTTTACGACTACAGCTGCTATCGGGTTTAGGATAACCCTGATCTGATTTATAGCATAGACCGGAATAGTTTTTATGTTATGAAGTTATGCCCAAGGAATATCAACACTCAGTGTCATACTAACCATGTTCAACTCATAATCAAATAAAACACATTCTATGAATCCTCTTGAGAAATCCAAAAAACGTGGCACGTCATTGTGGTACATACTACATTATAGTTTCATTCATACCCAGGTATC